>JAYESA010000015.1:84667253-84787060 GCA_036927795.1 Iris macrosiphon | reverse complement strand
TTCCAATTAATTTTAGAACACCAATTACATTAATTTTAATTAAATTGGTGTAAGGATCCAACTTGACCCAAAACTAGACCCAACATCAAACCAAACCCCCATTCATACCCTCAAGACTCATACTAAATACCACACACCCTTTTTAACCACTACATCATACCAAACATGGTATTTTTCCTCATCCAATCCCAATTCCCACTTTTTGTGCAATTTTTCAATTATTGAGGACTTTTATGCAAAAGTGTAATAAGGTGTCACCATCCTATTGGTCAAAGCCAATGAAGAACCAACCCCATCCCTCATTGACCAGTCTAACACACTCTCTCTCTCTCTCTCTCCCCCTTTTTGTTTGTACACTCCCCTTCATATTAAATCATGGCCCTTCATTCAAATTGGAGCATCATCTACACCACACACACACTCCTATATATAATCCCTCATACTAACCCTTTTCCCAAAAAGTCATCCCTCATCCCAATGAGCACATGGCCGACCCTAATCCCTAGGTAGTCATCTTCTCCTTCCTCATACAAAAACCACCATCCTCCCCATTGTTTTTTTTCATCACCTTCTTCGTACAAAACTACAAAGCCTAAACCAAACCTAAAAAACATCCTCCTCTTCCCTTCCCCGGCCAGTCCGCCGAGACCCCGACTACCCGGCCCGACTCCTCCGCCGACTGACACCGCCACGACTCCCTGACCGCCGAGCAGTGGCCACACCGACGTCAACCTCAGTCTCCGTCGGAGCAGCCACCCGCAACCGTCTGTATTGTCTCTACCTCGCCGGATCCTCCGCCCACGACCTCATCTTTATCACCTCTCCCTTCTCTTCCCCACGACTTCCTTCCGCCGGCAACAAGCCACCCGGCATCCCCGAGTCCCCACCACGACCTCCCACCGAGCCCTCATCCCAACCATCCTCCGCCTGGGCACACCGCCACTCGCTCCAGTCATCTTTCCTAAGTCGACCTTGCCTTTTCACCAGCACCGGCCGACACCCATCACCATCACCGATTTCCTCGACTCCCCTGAGCAAATTTGACCCCATCTGAGCCCTGAGCAACCGACTGACCTCCACCATCCCGCCGGACGACCTGTTCACCATCCTGACCCGACCGCCCGAGGACACCGCACCACCACCACCACCACTGTCTCGACCACCCTCTTCTTCTTCATCTCCTCCTCACTGTCGCACTCCTCCTCCGAGCATGACCCCGACAACGGCCCTTTTCACGACTTCTCGACCTCTTCCCTGACTCCTCTCTGTCGGATCCCGACGACATCGTCAACCTTATCGCCATCATCATCATCACCATCATCATCATCATCACCATCATCATCATCACCATCATCATCCCGTCGATCACCCCGATGACACGACTCCATCGCCCGATCCCGTCGACCTCGTGCACAATCGAATCATCCTAGCTGAAGATAACCCACAACAGCGCCACCCTCTCTCGTGCACGTGCACGCCAAGGCCAAGGTTCGAATTGCCTTCTCTTGTGATTTTATGTGCATGTGTGAATAGTGTTAGGGATTAGCGTACTGTTTTATGATAATTTTGGTTGATAGGATTGCAAGACCTGTGTTGGTGAACCTAGTAATTAGTATGTGTATGTGTGAATAATAATTAGTTGATATATATAGATATATATATTCCATGAAAATTGATGCTAGTACTAGGTATGACTGTAATATATATGTGTTGTAGGACCATGGGTATTAGTTGTGAGTATCCCGTATTTATATGTATTTGCATGACCCTAGGTGTTAGTGAACTGTCTATCTTGTGTACACAAACGTACTGGCTAGACGTGTGTTAGTGCTAGTTATTGTCTTGATATGCATAGCAATTGAGGACATGACACCCATGCTTTTAGACGCACACTTGACCCTGCTAGTTGACTAGTATCACCCCTAGCGTACCCTCTGAGTTCAGTGTAATTATGTTGTGTATGTGCTACTGTAACGACTGATGCTATATTGTATTATATTATATATATATAGGACCATTGGATCATTCTGCGAGACTTCGGGAGAAGGCTATTGGTATCGCCCGCTCAGGACCCCAAGCGAGTACATTCTCTGATAATTTTTATTATTTGATAATTTTTATAATTCAAGTGTTTAGAAATGTTATATCTGATTCTTGACACTGTGCTACACGGACTAGTATATAGATTGGATCTGTAGTCATGAGATTTTAAATTGGCTATCGTATTGACATGGTACATGATATGGATATTAGACATTGTACATGATATATTGGACATTGATCGTATCGTAACGTGTCATGGTTGGATCCACTGTACTAGTTAGGGGCGGGGGAAATATTAGTAGATTATGTGATCATACCCAACTCTACATGAATCATAGCTCACCCCACACCTTAAGTCGGGTGCAACCTGACCATTACATGCCTCATAGCATGTTATATATGATTAGCCTGACCATTACTCGTATCATAGCTAACCAGATGGTTAGCCTGACCTTACATGAATCATAGCTAATCATATATAACAAGCCTGATCTTGTCCCAAGCCGATCACATGATAGACTGATATTTCAAACACTTAGAATAGTTACAGTTCTTTATTTCAGTTTTATATACTACATCATCCGTATATGATATTGTAGCTCTTTCTCTTCATTTCATATATATGCAATGACTATGCCATATTGTCTATTGCCTGTTCTCTTTACTATTTGATACTGCATCTATTTATTGTTTCTTTCAATATATAACATCATCTATTTATTATTTTATAGTCCTTATCAATTAACTGGAACTGTTATTTGGGTTGTACTTCGCTCCATCCTGACTGGAAATATTTTTTCAGACTGCAACTTAGAGGACTTGTTCCGGCATACTTTGAGAATTGGATGTTATTGTTTGCAGGTTAAACTATTTTTGTTGTTTAGACTTGTGTTGCAATTTGTTTATTTACTTCGATATTTTATCGTGCTTTAGTTCTGTGATTGAGCATTTTTAGATTATATTATGATATTTGTGCCTCCTTATGGAGTTGGATATTCGTGTAAGATTGATTAGATAGTATTGTGACCTAGACAGCATTCTACCATCGATGCTGTGGCGTAGGCTGGACGTACCCACATACTCTTGCCCAAATTTTGGGTGCAGGTCATGACACATTTTTAGTGGCGGCCCATGCAGGTCAGGCTTCGCAAGTTGTGCGATATCGTGGTAGTGCGACGTCTTAGTTGTACTACTACGTGCCTGCGATAGAATATAGTACATAGGATATTAGGATGAGAGAGGATACTCAATCATAAATTATTGCTTGAGAGATTCCTGGGATGATCCTTGAGAATCTTATTATAATTATTAATTTAAATTTTTTTCTTGTTTTTGTCCGTTCTCACTTGTTGTTATTGAATTTGATTCTTGTTGATCGGTTGTTAAATTTAATTATTGGTGTCGTTGTAGTGTTTGGTTTCATATCGAGATAAACTTTACGGACTAAAATTTATGGTATCATCTGATAACATATGTTGATGAGGACAGTGAGAAAGGTAAAATGTTTGCTTTGGTTATGGAGCCTAGAATTTATTGCAACCATATTAGCTGGCGTGTCGAAAACATAGGTACCTGACTTCGGATGTATATATCTTAGTTATGAGATTTAGAATTTCTCGCAGCTATACTAGTCGGCACAACAAGGATTCTAGATGACATTATTATAGAGTTGCATACCTTAGTTATGGAACCTATCGTTTAACGCAGCTATGCTTACTGGCATGGCGAGGATTCTGAGTGTCATAATTTTGGACAGACGTGTATGATTATCAGGTTGTATCTTAAATTCTTTCTTAAAGTATCATCTCGATACTTATCTACTTCTTTTATTATAGGACCTTGTTCCATCATTTTCTTTGTTAGCAGTAGAGATACCTTCAGTCCTTAGTCCAGTTCCTCATAGAATTTCTTTCTAGTAGGGTTCCTTGTTAGTGTGATAATTAGTGACTTACAATTAGTCTGTGTCTTGAGTATCAGTGTTGACAGTTGGGAGTGTGGCTTGTAAGTCTGTAAGTGTTTCTTGGTTGGACATGTAAGCAGTAGGCATCAATCTAGAATTAATCCATAGCGTAGTACCTTATAGTGATAGTTCTATGATAGGTGTCATTATAGTTAGTATTGGTACTATAGGTAGAAGGGGGAGTAAAGAGTATCAGTGAGGGTTCCAGGAGTTAGTATCAAAGTCAGCATGCCAGTCCTGGATAGTCATGAATTCATGTAGTTGGGTGATCCATATAAAAAATTAAGTATCAAGAAAATTGTGTTGAAAATTAATGGAGCATGATATTCGACTTGATGGTTGATACTTGGGTGTGTCAAGAGTAAAGAAATATATATATGCATACAGGGTATTAATGAGTGTGCCATAGTAGGAGAGTATGAGAGTAAGTATACATTGTGCTAAGTAGTAAGACTTGAGTTACAGATAAAAGTAGGGCCTTGATATGATTTGATCTGAGTGTACCGGTATATGACTAGTGATAGATATATTACCTGATGTTCAGGCAAGTGGTATGTTGGAAGCAATAGGTGAAAGAAGTATCTAGAAATTGTGTGCATGATGCACAGTGGGTGTTGAATATCAGTGTGGAAACTCATGAAAGTGGAAGCATGAGTAGTAAAAAAATTCCAATAGTGTGCCATGGGTTGAAAAATATCAAGATTGGTCATGGAGGGTATAAAGTGTATCACGGATTAGTGTATCAGCCTGTAAAAAGTTAAAGGGAGATACTTATACATCAATCGAGATGGAACCATATGTCTGCCTTTGAGAGTGAAGTAAAACATATATATTATAGAAAGTGCAAGTGATCATGAGTTCCGGTGAGTGTGATGAGGTGATCTAATGAGGAAGCTAGTGTTACTATACCAAGAGTGTTAGTGTTTCTACGCCAATGATTAGTTGAGCAATATGCTAGTAACAATAAGTACCTTGTGTGATAATATTAGATTGGTGTATCATTTAATATGGATAGAAAATTATTGGAAGTAATAATGCAAATAATCCAGACAGTGCGAATTTCAGTACACAGTTGAGGGGTATAGACAATTGGTGTATTTGTGTGTACCTTGAGTGTTAGAGACTGTGAGTATATATTTGTATACTTAGATAAATATGGGTAAGAAATTTATATTAGTATATGAGTAGATGATGTGCATGTGTAAGGATCTGTTGGCTTGATCATGCTTGAGATGGCACTACAAACTGACTTGGGTGTCCATCTAGAGTTGTATTAGAGAGTTGTATTAGAGAGAGAAGTACTTAGTATGGTGTGTTGCACTTGGTATGCACTTGAGTGATAAGAACAACTAGTATAAACAATTGCAGTAGGTAAGAGAGCTAGCAGTGGTTGTGCTTGTAGTAGAAACAGTAGTACCTAAAGGGATAGAGATATCAAACTTGGATGCATCATTTGACCTATGGTTGTGTTAGAGGTTCTTGGTGTCATATTTTGGTATCAATAAACATGTATGTGCAATGTGGATGTATCCATGGATATCTTGTGGACTAATGATTAGTTGATATGGGTATCAGTGTATAGGGATAGGAATTAGTGAGTGAATGTGCCAGAGTTAAGTATATGTTAGAAGTTGAAGATGTCCAAGTGATGTGTTAGCATGTTCTGTTCTTTCCTTCTATTCCTTTCTATCTATTTGATTGATTGATTGATTTCTTAGTACCGTAGCTTGTATCAATGATTTTCTTGCTAGAATATAGTTAGTAGTACACCCTGACAGAGACTACAATACAATGACAAAAGAGACTATAACCATGCATATTTTCTCTAGATTGCATGTTGTATGACTGTAGGTAGAATTTTCTTAGACCTTGATTGTTGGGAGTTTGATCGTAGTGAAGATTAATGAAGAAGTTATGACTGGACAGAGAGAGACAAGGTGCCTTAAATTTCGAGGATAAACATTAATTTAAATAAAGAGTTGAGAACTTTATATGGCAGAATTAACGATTTTGTTAAATCATTAATTTTTATGAAGATTAAGATATGATTGAATTTGTCATTAAATTTTGAGGAATTTAAGAAGATTATTATTATATTTATTTGAGTGCAAGATATAAATTTTAAAACTTATATTTTGAATGTTGTATTTGAAGACTTCGTAAGTATTACCGTGTTTGAGTATTGTGTGGAAGAATAAATTGAGGAATAAGATCACTAATGGATTAGAGTTTGAATTCAAATATTTGGGATGCGATTTCAAATTTTATAAATATGCATTAATTGGATTTAAAATTAGAGGATTAGATATTAAATTTTGTATTTAGTTATTAACTTAAAATTTTGGAGGAGATTATGATAAGAATGGAATTCGATTTTTTTAAATTTGAAGATTTTTAGGAATATGATATTTATAAAATTTTGAAAATTTTGTGAAATAACAATATGGATTTACTTCATGATTATATGGTTTGATAAATTTAAAAATATATAAATATACAACTACTGAGGATCTTAAATTTCGAGAATGAAATTTTTCTAAGGAGGGTAGACTTGTCACTACCACATCCTAAAATAGGGGTAATTTTGTCATTTTGTTTATTATATATATATAGTATACTTTAATGCATGAGATAGTAGACTAGACCTAGAAGCCCACTAGATGAACCCCTGACTGAAGTATAGGATTATGGATTTAATTAGTAATTTTTGAGATTAATTTTTGAGGTTATATTTTATTACGGTGATTTTATTTAATTATTGTACCTTATCGTTGCTTCGATATTTAGAGTGCTACACTAGCTTTTGCCTTCCAACAAATTTTATACCCTTGTCATAGACGTGACAGTCTTCCATTTTGATCTTTGTGTAACTCATAAACACCCTCTCTTGTGATTCATTTTAGTCGCACAATATTTATCGCAGACGTTTATTTTTAATTCCCAATAAATTTGACTTTGTATCTTTGTGCGTTCCAATCGAAATTGGAGACACAATCTTGACCCATTTTGTGCAATCCAAATTATGACAATATTCTATTCTAAGTCTTCTACGTCAATGACACTTGTGTTCCACCTAATTTTAACCCTATGTAATTCCAATTAATTTTAGAACACATTTTACATCAATTTTAATTAAATTGGTGTAAGGACCCAACTTGACCCAAAACTAGACCCAACACCAAACCAAATCCCCATTCACACCCTCATGACTCATACAATCCTTTTTAACCACTACATCACACCAAACATGGTATTTTTCCTCATCCAATCCCAATTCCCACTTTCTGTGCAAATTTTTAATTGTTGAGGACTTCTATGCAAAAGTGCAATGAGGTGTCACCATCCTATTGGTCAAAGCCAATGAAGAACCAACCCCTTCCCTCATTGACCGGTCTAACACTCTCTCTCTCCCCTTTTTGTTTGTACACTCCCCTTCATATTAAATCATGGCCCTTCTTCAAATTGGAGCATCATCTACACCACACACATACTCCTATATATAATCCCTCATCCTAACCCTTTTCCCAAAAAGTCATCCCCCATCCCAATGAGCACATGTCCGGCCCTAATCCCTAGGTAGTCATCTTCTCCTCCCTCATGCAAAAACCACCATCCTCCCCATTATTTTTTTTAATCACCTTCTTCCTACAAAACTACAAACCCTAAACCAAACCTAAAAAAACATCATCCTCTTCCCCGGCCAGTACGTCGAAACCCCGACTTCCGGACCCGACTCCTCCGTCGAATGACACCGCCACGACTCCTTGGCCGCCGAGTATCACCCACACCGACGTCAACCTCAGTCTCCGCCGGAGGAGCCACCTGCAACCATCTGCACCGTCTCCACCTCGCCGGATCCTCTGCCCACGACCTCATCTTTATCACCTCTCCCTTCTCTTCCCCTCGACTTCCTCCCGCCGGCAGCAAGCCATCCGGCGTCCCCGAGTCCCCACCACGACCTCCCATCGAGCCCTCATCCCGACCGTCCTCCGCCTGGGCACATCACCACTCGTCCCCTATAAATCCCCTCACCCAAAATAGGTATTTTGTGTGTATTTTATATTATTATATTTATTATAGATTATTTTAAATATTTAATTACTTTAGAGTATTCTCTTAGTTAATTAGAAAATAAATTTCTTAGTATATTTACTTATGTAAATATTTATTTAGAATCATTTTTAGGCTTATTTAGATTTTTGTAGATTTTTCTAGAAATTTTAGGTAATTAAAACATAAGAAACGTAAATTTCTAGGACTTTCATGATTTACCATGAGACCATACTTGCATATTGTTCCTACTAAATATTTATTTTAGCTTAAAATATTTAATTATATTTTTTTGTAATTTATTTAGAATTTTAAGAAATTTATTTAGATTTTTGAATTATTTAGGATTTATTTGGATATATATAGTCTTAATATTAGATAGATGCTAATTTAGTGTTAATAGATATTAATAAGATTATATATTTGTATTATCTTTAATTTTATTTAAGATTATAAATTATTGAGATAAACTCAAACTCTATTTTAAATTAATTCAAATCCTGAGCCTACTAGGAAAGCAACTTCATATATATCCTATCCTTATTTAAACTCATCCTAATAATATCCAAATTAGCAAATCCTAGTCGTATTCAATTAAGTAGTCTCCACAATTATAAATACCTATTATACTTATGGAATAAACTATCTTTCATAAAAAAATTTCCCCAAACTCCTCTCTTTTTCGTCCTAAAACAGTCGAAATTCGTCAAAAATTCAGCCTTATTTTCTAGTAGTTATGACGACTTGAAAAGACGATAGCTTCGGACTCCAAACGCACTCCAGTTTTTTTTGTTAGAACTATATCAAGGTTAGTTTTCTGAATATATAAAATATTTTAATAATTTATGAACCTATTTTTCCAGAAAATTCTAAAAGTGCCAGCTGTCCAAGATTAGACATATTTTCGTATTTTCAAGATTTCGGGAGATCCCGAATTCGAAATTATGAACCGTTTGAAGTTTTGGAAAGTTGACATGATGAACTTACATAAAATAATATTTTTAGAATTTAACATGTAAGTTTAATTTACTATAAAATTTGTGCAACATAGAGATAAAAAGAAAACCACCAAAAATTGTCATATGTGCGCCCTTGTGGACATAACTCTTTACCGACTTGTAATTTTATAAAACCATCAATTCCGGTGTTCATGTAGCACTGAAATCTATAGAATTCTACACATAAATCAAGGATTTGAGTCAGTTGACTTTTTGGTCAAAGGATTGCCTCGATTTGCGTGCTACGGATCACAAATTCGTAAAGTTGACTTTCTTTGGACCAAAATTAGGGTTTAACAATAAAATCACATTATAATAAGATTAACATACTATTTTAGGTTATTTTATTCAAAATTAAAATAGATTAAAATGGAGGAACCTATTCACCAACTTTTGTAACCTAACTTGTTTAATTTATGTGACGGGTAGATCGGACGACGCCTTGAGTTGTGACTTCATCCCTTTTTAGACCAGACAAGATACCTTGCCAAATTGCTTATAGTACTTTGCATGCTTATCATATTTTTATATATTCATTATATGTGTTTTCTTTCAGTCATAATTATATATTATCTATGTTGACACACACTTGACACATAGTATCATGGGAGGGGAGGACAATCAGTAGGCGTATGGGCTACTCACTCTGGTAAACCATAGTAACTAGCATGCACTATGGGAGTTATGTCGCGAGGGTCACCACCCTCGTTGTATGTCGGCTGATGGTGTCACGATGGTCGCTACCCTCGCGTTATGACGGCTGATGATGTTCCTAGACATGTGTGTGAGTTGTGAGATAGATAGAGTATCCTACACCTACCCATACGTTGAAAGGTTGTCCTCACTATACATTTTTATATAGATTGTCTAGTACAGCGTACTTATATATTTTCTGTCTATTATGCATATTTTACTGTATTCAATTGGCATGCTTCTATGTATCTTGTTACGTCCCTCTGAGGACCTGGTCCCTTTCAAAGTGTAGACAATCTTGACTATTCGCAGGAGCACGGGTCATGACTTGCTACTCCATTCTCTTTCGAGGAGGTCTTCTCTTCGAGTCTCATTGTTCACTAGATGTACTTATTTGTTTCTCTTATATTCTAGTTGGTAGTAGATTTCTCCGCCCAACTACTTATTCTTATCAAGCATTTTATACTTGATTCAGTTATATAGTTGATTGGTTATTTGATTCTGTGGATGAGATTTAATTAGGCCCTGTTACTTATGACAAATATATACCACTTATGAATTATTGTTCATAATACAGCGTACGTGCGTATTATGGTATGCATATATTGGAGTTGTCATATACATACGACTGGCATGCTTACGTATTCCTAGTCCTACATATTTTGGGACTAGGGCGTGACAATAACCGACTGACCGCCACCATCCCGCTGAACGACCTGTTCACCATCCTGACCCGACTGCCCGAGGACACCGCACCACCACCACTACTGTCTCGACCACCCTCTTCTTCTTCATCTCCTCTTCACCGTCGTCCTCCTCCGCCGAGCATGACCCCGGCAACAGCCCTCTTCATGACTTTCCGGCCTCTTCCCTGACTCCTCTTCGCCGGATCCCGACGACATCGTCAACCTCATCGCCATCATCATCATCATCATCACCATCATCATCATCATCACCATCATCATCATCACCATCATCCTCATCATCATCATCATCATCCCGTCGATCACCCCGATGACACGACGCCATCGCCCGATCCCGTCGACCTCGTGCACAACCGGATCACCCTAGCTGGAGATGACCCACAACAGCGTCACCCTCTCGTGCACTTGTACGCCAAGGCCAAGGTTCGAATTACCTTCTTTTATGATTTTATGTGCATGTGTAAATAGTGTTAGGGATTAGCGTACTGCTTCATGACAGTTTTGGTTGATAGGATTGCAAGACCTGTGTTGGTGAACCTAGTAATTAGTATGCGTATGTGTGCATAATAATTAGTTGATATATATAGATATATATATTCCATGAAAATTGATGCTAGTACTAGGTATGACTGTAATATATATGTGTTGTAGGACCATGGGTATTAGTTGTGAGTATCCCGTATTTATATATATTTGCATGACCCTAGGTGTTAGTGAACTGTCTGCCTTGTGTACACAAACGTACTGGCTAGACGTGTGTTAATGCCAGTTACTCTCTTGATATACACATCAATTGAGGATATGACACCCGTGCATTTAGATGCACACTTGACCATGCTAGTTGACTAGTATCACCCCTAGCGTACCCTCTGAGTTCAGTGTAATTATGGTTGTGTATGTGCTAGTGTAACGACTGATGATATATTGTATTATATTATATATATAGGACCATTGGATCATTCTACGAGACTTTAGGAGAAGGCTATTGGTATCACCCGCTCAGGACCCCAGGTGAGTACATTCTCTGATAATTTTCGTTATTTGATAATTTCTATAATTCAAGTATTTAGAAATATTACATCTGATTCTTGACACTGTGCTACACGGACTAGTATATAGATTGGATCTGCAGTCATGAGATGTTACATTGGCTATCGTATTGATATTGTACACGACTTGGATATTAGACATTGTACATTATATATTGGACATTGATCGTATCGCAACGTGTCATGGTTGGATCCACTGTACTAGTTGGTGGCGGGGGAAATATTAGTAGATTATGTGATCATACCCAACTCTATATGCATCATAGCTCACCCCACACCTCAAGTCGGGTGCAGCCTGACCATTACATGCCTCATAGCCTATTATATATGATTAGCCTGACCATTACTCGCATCATAGCTAACCAGATGGTTAGCCTAACCTTACATGAATCATAGCTAATCATATGTAGCAAGCCTGATCTTGTCCCAAGCTGATCACATAATAGACTGATATTTCAAACACTTAGAATAGTTACAGTTCTTTATTTCAGTTTCATATACTACATCACCCGTATATGATATTGTAGCTCTTTCTCTTCATTTCATATATATGTACTGACTATAACATATTGCCTATTGCCTGTTATCTTTACTATTTGCTACTGCATCTATTTATTATTTCTTTCAGTATATAGCATCATCTATTTATTGTTTTATAGTCCTTATTAATTAACTGGAACTGTTATTTGGATTATACTTCACTCCATCCTGACTGAAAATATTTTTCCAGACTGCGACTTAGAGGACTTGTTCCGGCATACTTGGAGATTTGGATGTTATTGTTTGTAGGTTAGACTATTTTTGTTGTTTAGACTTGTGTTGTAAATCGTTTATTTACTTCGATATCTTATGGTGCTTTAGTTCTGTGATTGAGTATTTTTAGATTATATTGTGATATCTGTGTCTCCTTATGGAGTTGGATATTCGTGTGAGATTAATTAGATAGTATTGTGACCTAGACAGCGTTCTATCGCCGATGCTGTGGCGTAGACTGGACGTACCCAAGTACTCGTGCCCAAATTTTGGGTGCGGGTTGTGACAAGTCTCATCACCTAGATCGACTTGTACAACTTTATCCTTGGTAGGAGGTTCTTGCTGCTTAAATCGCATCTCCCATTGTGAACCCAGGTGTTCGGCCTAAGGTTCCATCTTAAAGAGCTCGGGTGGATCCTAGTTATCTTTCTCAAGGTCGGCAGATACCACGTTGGAGGACAGTGTTTGTCTGAGCACGTCTTCGACGCTGAAGTCGGAGTCACAGGCTGAAGATTCTGAAGAGTGTGAGCGCTCTTTATCTTCTTTATCTGAGCCCTCAAGGATTATGGGAGGCGTTACATATCCTAAGCAATGCTTAGTCTTATAATAGTAATCCTCGGACTTGCCCGCAGGGGAGGGAAGTCATAAAGGCGACCTTTGATCTTTGTCGTAGTTTAATCCTTCAGTGACCTTCAGGTTGTATTCCATCTTTTGGATAAGATGTAGGGCATGTGAGCTGTGCCGATAGAGTAGCATTTTGCCTACCTCGGATTATGTTTCTACTTCCTTTGGGATGAAGGACCGGGGGCATTCCACTCTGCCAAAGATGATGATCTTATCTCCCTTCTTCCTAGGTGGGACTAAGAAATAAGAATCCTGACTAGAGCGAAGCCGATGCACGGTTCAGGTAGTGGTCACTTGTGTGTGCAGATGAAGGCCCAGACCATGCTCCAGGGAGTAGAGTATACTTATATGAATACGCTCCAAGTAATTCAAAGATAGTCCTTTATTGAGAAAATAAGGTATCTCTTCTGGCGGGATTACATCGTCAGGGGAAGGGATGTTGACATTGGCAGATACATATTCCTCTAGCTCATCCTTCTCCTCGGATACCCCCAGCGCAAGCGAAGGCTTTGGTGGTTTTTTTGTGTAATTTTACCACCAAAGGTCCAAAAGTTGCAGTCGGGGTCGGGTCTTCCTTTGGTGGTCGACTCGGCCTGTGAAGGCGAAAGACCATAGGTTCGGAAGGCGTAGATAGGGAAAAATCTCCTTTTGGTAGTCGATTCGGCCTGCGAAGGCGGACGACCATTGGTTCTGGCGATGCTGAAGGTACCGGAGATTCATGTGCCTTCCCGTACGATTTAACAATGTGGGGTGAGGTCGCATCGGGAGTGCGAGCCTTGAGGCCGATTCTCAAAGGCTCCTCGGGTGTTGTTGTGGCCTCGGCTTCATCGTCGGCCTCATTGCCACCTTCATCTTGGCGGACTTTCCTATAAAGGATCGAGTCGGAGTAGTAAACCTCGGTACCCTTAAACGGATCGACATCAGCGAACTCTATTTTGACGAAACTGTGTTCGTATACATATTTTAGGCACTGGTGGAGGGTGGATGGCACGATCCTATATTCATGTATCCACGGACGTCCCAACAAGATATTGTAGGATGTATCTACGTCTATGACGTAGCAAGTGACTTCTATTTTTGAAGTCGCTGATCTGGCATTTTAAGGAGAATTTACCTAGAGGGTAGCTCCTTCCCTTGTTGAAGCCACTGATGGCGGTATTGGTGGCCGCCAGATGATGCATCGGGATCCCAAGGTCTAAAACAAAATTCTTGGGATGATGTTGATCGACGATCCAGGGTCAATATGCATTCGATCCACCTTGATATCGCCAATATATCATGTATAGTACATGGGTCGATCGTGCCTATTGTTCTTGAGAAATAAGTCCTGTTGCGAGAAGGTGATATTGCGTATCGCATCCATGGCGTTGTTGCAATATAGACAAGCAATAGGATCTCCAGTTGGTGGCTTGACTTGCGCCAGGTAGACATCGACATTCAGTAGTGCCTCACTCAGGGCAGCCTGAGTATCTTTAGAGAGCCGTAAAATCGCAAATAGTGACAATTTTGCCGGAGTGTGGGCTAAATGTGCTAAGATATCAAAATTATAGGACCTTTCCAGCCCTTGTGGTGCATCCCTGCACAACGGTTTATCAAAGCATGTCTCATTCTGTTTAGACTTATCCACCGACGGGGGCTAAGTTGGCTCGGGACCAGTGGTGGTAGGCACGACAACTGGGGGCGTATCGTCGTGCATCGGTTGGTATATTATGCCTGACCTTGTTGCACCTTTTGCCAGCTCTTCAGTCGAGGGAAAAACTGTATAACATGTTTTAGATTTCCTATCTTTGGGCTTGGCGGTGGAGGATGTCGCCGGCCGCATCAAGTCTGGCAAGAGGTCGAGATGGACCCACATGATCTCCCCACGTGGTGTGGTAAAAGGTATTAGCCCGTCTGTCTGGTCTCAAGCTGGTGGAAGGTTGAAAACATCTATAGTCGTCGTAGGGACATCCAACTTGGGCTTCCGTCGGTAGGAATTTGCCAAATTGGAGGGAAACCATGTTGGCGGCGACCATCACGTCATCGAAGTCCAGGGAAAGAGCCTTGGTATCTATCAGAAGTTGGATGTACCACTTCAGGGTATAGCACTCCTGCGTCGAGTGATAAACATAGAGATAGGACTGACAAAACTTTGGGTTGGCAATCTCCGTTGTCTAAGGCTGACATCTGACGTCGGGGAACCAAATTTTGCCTCCCTGCATAAGCATGTCGAAGATGGGTTTGAAATCAACATCTTTGAAAGAGTAAGAATCCTTTAGTTTTGGAGGCTCTGTCGGCTTTTGCTCAGGCTTTTTGGTCAAGGTAGCGACCATAGCCTGTTTCCCCTTTCCGTCGCGGCTGTTATTGCCGCCATTATTGTTGTTGCTGTTGCTGGGACGCTTGCCTTTTTTCTCAGCAGTAGGGATAGGGATCCCCAAGTGCCGAGCATCCTTGAGCTTCTTCTCAGCGTTTACAACACTTATAATGAACGTTGTCCAATCTTTGAACTGGCTCTCGTCCATCAAGAGACTGTCTTCCTGGAGCAATTTCTTCCAACACATCTCCATTAGTATGGCCTCCGAATTGCCAGAAGGCAACCTTAGCGCGACCTTTCAAAATTGCTCAATTTAGTTTCGCATCAGTTCCTTCTCACCCTGGGTAACGTCTATCAAAGAAGACATCATCATATCATTTCCTGCCTCATAGAATCTGTTAAGGAACATACACTTGAGGTCATCAAATGATGAGATACAGTTATCTTTGAGACTACAAAACCATTCAAAAGCTACCCCCGCCAATGACCTGACAAAGAGCCTGGTAAGGATATCGTCACTGCGGGGTAAGTGTCCCGTTGTGATCTCGAAGAAGCTCATGAAGCGGTGAGGGGAGGACTTCCCGTCAAACATGTTTATGTTGAAGGGCTTATACTTGGGCGAATATGGTACATCCCACCACTCTATCGGGTATAGTTGTCGCACCCCGAGATCACGGAGTGAGTCCCGATTTCTCATGGAGTCTAGGCGAGCCCGAAGTTCTCGGACCTCCCTCCTTGCTTTCTTAGCTTCATCTCCTACCGAAGGCGCCAACGAGCCAGGTAGGAGAGGATCACCGCCCGCGGGTGGAACAGTCGTATTTGAATCCCCGTTGGTCTTGGGGCCATGTTTGCTTGCCCAGAGGCCCTTGTCGGCTGGGAGGCCATGTTTCCCTTAATTTCCAACATTGTTTGGGTCAAAGCTTGCATTGATGCACTCATTGGATGCATAATGGCTTCGAGTATCTCGAGGCACTGCCGGCCACTGGGGCCTTCATGGTCATCTTCTTCCATGTATATCATCCTCACATGGAAAGAAATTGAGGAGGCTGGGGATGTCGTGCTCCCTGTCTCATACCCTAGTAGTGAGTAGTCTTCAAGGAGGGCGGAAGCCGTTGTGTCTTCCTCGAATTTGGAGAGGATACTACCCCCAGCGTAGAAGATTGTGTCATCTTTGTGGGAGTAGCAAGTGTAGTGCCCCACTCCGCGTAGGCACTATGTAACGACCCGCTCCGCTCAACCCGGATGGCCGATTCAAATAGCACAAGTGTAGCGAACCGACCTGCCTTGCTCGGCGAGAAAACTCGTTCGATGCAAAGGCATTCATACTTGGATCTTCAAATGGAGTCAGACTTAGACTTTCTGAGGTGTGCTCGGAGTTTCGCTCGACCGATGTGATTCATCGCTAAGGTGGGTGGCCCCGGTGAACCTGTCTCTACTTAGCTGCACACTAAGAAAATGAATGGCACATGCTAGTTTTTAAGCGATAACCTTTGCATGCTAATAAAAGAGATGAACACATAACTAAGGGGATAATCCCGCCTTATCATTGTATAGAACATGGAGATCTTACTTGTTATTTGCATAGTCGGGTTATTAAGTTAAAATATAGTAGTTTCTTATATATGCCGCAAAGATAGTTTAGTTCATACTGAGGTATCGCACCGCACGGAATATGACACGGGATAGAGTATAATCATGTTGCATACATAGACGAGGAAGACTATCAAGTAGTAGTTTTGAGTCAGGAGAAGGAAAGAAAAGAAAGTACTCAAGATATGCAGATCACCGAGGAAGTCTCTAATCAGGGAACTACGTAAAAAAGAAAGATCATAGTGTAGTCCACGGCAAGATTGATCCGAGTATAGTCCTCGGCTAGGATTGTAAGTAGGGGAGTAGTTGCATGGTCACGGACAACTAGTTGTGCACCAGGTAGAGATGAGTCCTCGACACGATTGCTGAGGCATCTAAATCGTGTCGGCCCAGGAGGAAAATGCCAGTATAGTCCTGGTAATATGCTAGCTGATGACTAGCGGGCAAGATGGGGACATCTAGCAAGGCTTGCTACCGACCTGGATGGACGCCGATTCGTCAAAATGTTCGGAAGGCCCAGCAAGGCTAGCAACTGAGCTGGGAAGACAGCCGTCCATCGCAGATCATGTCCAATATGGCTAACAGAGCCAGTGACCTTCATATAGATTAGGCATGCTTGTATAGCTGCTATCCGTATTCAGAAGAGGAGTAACGTGAAGGAGTACATTTGTACGACATTCTGCATAATTAGAATGGATGCACGGTAACAAACATAGTTCGTGTAGAATGGGTTTGAGGCAGAGACACGACATAACACTTAGACTTCATAAATATTCTTTGTTATTCAGTAGATCATTGTTTATATTGCTGCATATGAAAGGGAAGGTCGAATGGTAAGAAATGGTAAGACGAACTTAGTTGTTCATTATTATGACACTCTTGAGCAGACACCGATATTACTTTTATTATATTGCCATGTAACTGATCCTAGGCAAAAGACTATAAAGTCAACAAAAATCAGTCGATGCACATAACTAATGAATGTGCTTGTTTTGTGGCGTGGGCGAGAGGCCTCCCCACCAGTGCATTCAATGTACTGATACCCAACCAGTTTGCATACAGGGTGCAGCAGAAACTCGTACGGATTCAGAGATCGCTTAACACAATGAGATGTCGGACTGTACTTGGCGTCTTGGAGCGTGGCGCACGGACCTGCAGCTCACATATCTAAGACATAATGTATGGAAACATCATCATCCAGATCGTTTGAATCAGTTCTAAGCCTAAGGGCATGTTCATTGTAGAGAGAGAGAGAGCATGAGCGACTTGTAATCTTGGCCTAGCATCGCTTGTAATCTTTACTTTGTATCAATAAAGAGCTTGTGTGGATTCAATACTTGTGTTTATTCTATGTTTCTGCTATGTCGACTCTATGAACTAGTTATCAACGGCCGTTTCGATATTTGCCTCGACCGGGCGCAACTCCAGGCATGTGCGACATCACGTCCCGATGGAAACGACCTAGCAGGGACGGCCGATTCCAACGGGAGATTGGGGAGTGACAACTAATTGTGATTATGCCCGTGCATGTGTCACGCCCGGATTAGGACGATTATCCAGCGAGAGCGTTGACGTGGTGATTTTATGTCCAACTAGGGTGATCGAACTTACGGGAGACCAAGGCGTGACAACTAATAGATCGTCTTGACTTTTGGTTTGACACGATAAGACGAATTTGGAATGCAAGTGATCGGAAATGTTTTGAGGATAAGTTAGCCTAGAACCTAGAATAAATCACGCTTGATGGTTTCGTGAACGGATATGTGAATCAAATTGAACGACTTGGATTATAATCTAAGGTTTTGAATTGAATCTTGGCTTGGTGGTCTAGACTTGGAATGGATATGGATTCTATCAAAACATGTTCGGAGAGATAGACTATACAAATCACTAGGCTTGTCCTGTAACTTGGATATATCGAGGATTCTACTGAACGAACTCGAACCCCCAAACAAATGAACGTGTTATTGAGAGTAGGAAAATCTGTGCTCGATGTTTAGAAATCTGAGTGAAACGAGATTGGGTAGAATACTCCATACAAATGAACAATGGTTTGACCCTAGGAATTGGGGCGAGCATCGTGCGACAAAATTGTACGATAAATCGTGTACTTGGAATTGTACCTATGACCTTGTGAGCTGACCTAGCAATTAGGCAAACGATCCTGTGCCAAGTGAATGAACCTGTGTAACCGACTTTATCATATTGCTTGAACAAGCTATAGAACTGGGGCAACAAGACTTAGGGTTAGACTTGAAACGATAACGTGTGCTATGTTTGACCCGAACGGATGATTGCTAGTCGGTTAATCGGATAGATCGTGCTTAACGGAAGTGAAAATACTTGAATTGAGTTAAAATGGAAATAACTTGGGATTTGATTGATCCTATCGGAAGTATCCTTATGATTCATAAAATGAGAACCATTGAGATTTTCGCAAGTAGCTTGTCTGATTTCACTATCTCTGAGTTTGGTTGAATGCATATGTTTGAGGGACGCCTTGAACGTGTGCACGATCCAAGACTCAAAGAGATGTAAAACTTGAGTGCTAAGAGTTTGCTATCGCTAAGTTGGTTTACATGCATATGTTTAAAGGACGCTTGAATATGGGCACGATCCAGACTTGCGATATGTTAATCTTGATGCTAGCGCAAGTGAATATCCACATGGACAAGTATAACACCTTGTATAAGTTTGCCTCAGCCTTAGATCGCTATCCAAGACGGATTATAACGTACCCTATATTAAGCAACATGTCCAGCGCTAAGGCGCAAATGAGACAGACTCAACATACACGCAACACGGCGTAAGGAACGAGTAGAAGGAGATTGTGTTCAAACTGATCTAGTGGTACCGATTTGCTACGCTTGGGATAGTTTCGATAATGCGATAGAACAGCCTGCACTCAGGAAGTCTCGAGGACGAGACTTTTTTTGAGTGGTGTATAATGTAACGACCTGTTCTGTTCAAGAGGACTACCGATTCAAACGGCAAAAGTATAATGTCCCGACTCTCTTTGCTTCAATGAGAATACTAGTTTAAGGCAAGGGGATTTCCCGACTTGGCCCTTCAGGAGTTCCAGCTTAGGCTTTCAGAGGCTCGCTCAAAGTATCGCTCGACCGAGGTGCATCATCGCTAAGGTGGGTGGCTACGATGAACTTGTCTTTGCTTAGCCAGCACACTTAAAATATGGACATTTTATGCTAGTCGCTAGGTGAATCACCCCCTGCATGCTAATAAGAATACAATACACCTAGCTAAGAGAATAATCCCAACTTGTATTGCTAGTGTTAGAACATAGAAAATGGAATATTGCTTATATACAAACCCTTGCATGCTCCTTTTGCCTTGTGCAACTAGACCCCGCTATGCCTCGAGTAGAACGATATACATATACTCTGTAGTGCATTATTCACTTGCTATACTGCACGACCCTAGATAATATCGCTCGGAAAGTCCCTTTACGGTTTTACTCCTCGGCTTACCTTCGGGCCCGAGCCAACGTGAATGCTTAAGTTTTTTTATGAGTGCAATGCTTGCCTGCTTATATGCTAACTTATACTCTTGCCTCGATTCAATGCTTTTCACATAATTCATTCCACAATCAAGTAAACAATGCCTGGTATTTCATTCATGTAAGTTCCCCGAAAGACTATCAAATAGTCGTTACGTACAAGTATGAACCTGAAAGTATCCAGGACCGTTAGGTCGCTAAGGAAGTTTTTGAACCAGAAGATTTGCACCATAAATCAATGAATCCAAGAATCATAGCTCGCGGAGCAATACTTGTCATAACTGAATCAACTGGCTTGGAAATTGATATACTCTTGTGAATAATCCTGCCTCGAACTTGTACCTGATATATCATGCCTGAACTTGATCTTACACCTGACCTGAGACCCGAAGATTAGAGACCTGCATGGTCATGGGACAACTTGTGCACATGGTCTTAGTTCCTGCGGAAGGTCATCGGGCACCGACACTGATCTGATTCCAAACGAAACTCCTGATAGTCTCCTTCTTCGGACGGAATAGCCTGTGGTGCCCTATTTTTTGCATTACATGTCATTCCATCCCAGACTAAAAACGTCCAAACTGTTGCGCCGTGCCAGTGACTACCTGTTCATGTTGATAAGTCATCCTCGCTTAGCGGCTATCCGCGTGCGAGTTATTGCATCGCATCGCATCGAGAACATCTGAAACACCTGAACGATCATAACACAATTTTACATATGGAATACTTCAACATCTTCTTCAACACCTGATTTAACCTGTATACTCGTGCACCCGAAACATAATCCCGTTCACAACACTTGTGTTTGCATATGCTAGTGCCAATGGATTTTATTATATGAATGCCCGTGCTTGTATTAACTTGGTTTGCCTTGGACAGGGAAGGACACATGGTAAGTTGGTAAGTTTTGCCGTATTTTCTCTTATATCGCATGGTACACTGCCACACGAGTTAGGCTTTTCACATTCCCATGAAACTGATCCTAAGGCAAGATTAGAAAGATAACTTAATAGATGGTGCACAGAACCGATTAAACGTGTTTGGATTTGTCGAGCGGGCGAGTAGCCTCCCCACCAGTGCATTCATGTACTGATAACCCACTAGATTGTTTGTAGGGTACGGGAGAACCTCGTTCGGTGTAGATGCCTCTTTCGTGCGTGCTAAGTCGTGGAGTTCACTCTAGAGCCTTGGAGCGTTGTATTCGGAACTAAAGTACATATACAAGATACAATATTGGAACATCGCCTATGTATCATTCCATAAATATAGCCACTTGGCATGCTTTTACTGTTTCAGAGAGAGAGAGACTTGAGCAACTTGTAATCTCGGCTATACGCCGCTTGTAACACTTGTTTCAATATCACTAAAGAGTTTGCTTTACTTCTATACTTGTGTTATATAATGCTTCCGCTATTGACGACTCAGTGAACTTGTTACCAATCACCTATACGTTTATAATTCTGCTGCACTCGGACAAATCTGTGCGACTCTTTGGCTTAGACCTGTTACCGCCAGCCAGAACCACGGCCTTGCACGGCCGCGGCTTACGCTAGTGCGGCATCCCGCCTAGACGGGTCAAGTGATCGTCCCGTGGGAGCGCTGGCGTAGTGATTCTCGCCTAGCAGGGACGGCCGATTTGCTTGCGGAAGATCGGCAATTTGTCATGCCCTGATCTCGTTTCACTCAGATTTTTAAACATCGAGCACATATTTTTCTACTCTCAATAACACATTCGTTTGTATGGGGGTTCGAGTTCATTCAAAAGAATCCTCAATATATCCAAGTTGCAGGATAAGCCTAGTAATTTGTATAGTCTCTCTCTCTAAATGTGTTTTGATAGAATCCATATCCATTCCAAGTCTAGATCACCAAGCCAAGATTCAATTCTAAACCTTAGATTATAATCCAAGTCGTTCAACTTGATTCACATATCCGTTCACGAAACCATCAAGCATAATTTATTTCAGGTTCTAGGCTAACTTATCCTCCAAACATTTCTGATTCACTTGTATTTCCAAAGATGTCTCGATCGTGCCAAATAAAACCATAACGTTCAAACATTTTTGTCTTGTGCGAGCGTAACTCTATGCTCGTATATGCGCCACACCCGTGTTAGGACGATTATCCAGCGGGAGCATTGGCGTGGTGATCTCACGTCCAACGAGGGTGATCGAACTTGCGGGAGACTAGTATAATCATGTTGCATACATAGACGAGGAAGACTATCAAGTAGTCATTCTGAGTCAAGAGAAGGAAAGAAAATAAAGTACTCGGGATATGCAGATCACCGAGGCAGTCTCTAATCAGGGAGCTGCGTAAAGAAGAAAGATCCGAGTGTAGTCCTCGGCAAGATTTATCCGAGTGTAGTACTCGTCTAGGATTGTAAGTGGGGGAGTAGTAGAATGGTCATGGACAACTGGTTGTGCACCAGGTAGATATGAGTCCTCGACATGATTGCTGAGGCATCCGAATCGTGTCAGCCCGGGAGGACAATGCCAGTGTAGTCCCGGCAATACGCTAGCTGATGACTAGCGGACGAGAGCGGGACATCCAGCAAGGCTTGCTACCAATCTGGATGGGCGCCGACTTGTCAGATGGTTCGGGAGGCCCAGCAAGACTAGCAACCAAGCTAGGAAGATAGCCGTCCATCGCAGATCATGTCTAATATGGATAACAGAGCCAGTGACCTTCATATAGATAAGTCATACTTGCATAGCGGCTATCCGCATTCAGAAGAGGAGTAACGTGAAGGAGTACATTTGTACGACATTCTGCATAATTAGAATGGATGCACGGTAACAAACATAGTTCGAGTAGAATGGGTTTGAGGCAGAGACACGACATAACACTTGGACTTCTTAAATATTCTTTGTTATTCAGTAGATCATTGTTTATATTGCTGCATATGACAGGGAAGGCCGAATGGTAAGAAATGGTAAGACAAACTCAGTTGTTCATTAGTATGACACTCTTGAGAAGACACGGATATTACTTTCACTATATTTCTATGTAACTGATCCTAGGCAAAAGACTAGGAAGACAAAAAAATCAGTTGGTGCACATAACTAATGAACATGCTTGTTTTGTGGCATGGGCGAGAGGCCCTCCCACCAGTGCATTCAATGTACTGACACCCAACAAGTCTGCGTGAGGGTGCAGGGAAAACTCATACGGATTCGGAGATCGCTTAACGCAATGAGGCGCCATACCGCACTTGGCGTCTTGGAGCATTCCGCGCGGACCTGTAGCTCACATATATGAGACATAATGTATGGAAACATCATCATCTAGATCGTTTGAATCAGTTCTAAGCCTAAGGGCATGTTCATTATAGAGAGAGAGAGCATGAGCGACTTGTAATCTCGGCCTAGCGCCGCTTGTAATCTTTACTTCATATCAATAAAGAGCTTGTGTGGATTCAATACTTGTGTTTATTCTATGTTTCTGCTATGTCGACTCTGCAAACTAGTTATCAATGGCTATTTCGGTATTTGCCTCGCACGAGGGCAACTCCAGGCTCATACGGCATCGTGTCCCGATGAAAACGATCGTCCTGCGGGAGCGCTGGCGCGGTGATTCGTGCCTAGCGGGGATGGCCGATTCCAGCGGGAGATCAGGGAGTGACATTTTGGTATCAGAGCAGGGTTTTACGTCCTTGGAATTCGTATCGATTCTTAAAGTTTTAAACTTGTGTATTGAAAAAAATGATAGATGCTCTTACTCGATGTTCGATGAATGTTCAATACAATAAGTCTAAATATTTTCGAAAATTGCATGTGAATGATACGATTGCTTGAACGGGATTATGATGCGAGGACCTTTGTGCCAACCTGTGTCAGACTTCGTGGGAATAGACTCAAGTTAAAATCTGCAAGTTATATGTGAACCCGAATGCCTATACGACAATACCAAGCGGGTTAGTGTACGAGATAGAATATCGTTCGGACAGTTGCCTATGCACACAGCCTTTCGGCTAAGTTGTGTTGAGTATCGTGCGCCAAGACCCTTGGTGCTAGCGAGTTGCAAGTGAGATTTGGGTATCGGTCGAATAAGAATAAAGTCGAACTTAGAATGGAAATAGATATAGACGTTATCAGAGTACCATAGACGAATAATAGAAATCGTGATGGATTTTCATATAAGGTTTGGACGGTTATTCGTAGCGATAAGTTACGATTTAGAACATAGTTTGTATGGAGGACTATGGATAGAGGTGCATACGGGCCTAAGATCGTTAAGGTGGCAAATAGGGATCATTCTGGAGTTATAAGGAACGAATTGGATATTCGAGTGAAGGATGCGAATGCGATTCAGGAGTTAATAAGATGACTCGATTCCTGAGTGGTGTATACGATAGTCCCAGATTCGAATATGAGAATTGAGGATAGAATGAGTTATAAAGATTGATAGAGTATAGCTCGAACCATGAGTGGTGTATTGGTCGTCTTAGAAGTCTTCGAACGAATCATGGATGTTGGGGTATTAAACGAGTCTAGCAGCGAGCGACGAGATTGTGAAAAGGCTTAGTATAAATAAATAATGCCTAGCAAGTAAGCAAACTCGAAGGAAGCATGATAGAATGAGTTAGAATAAGTTGAACAAGGGATGAGGCTTACATCGAATAGGAATTCAGGGTAATTGGAATTGATATCATGGTCGGAAAAACTTAGTGGATTGTACGAGCGATTTTGAGTTGAAACAAATGAATTAAAACTTGAGTTGAGATGAAATAATCGGGGATGCGATTGGAGTTAGTATAATTGAAAATAATGGCGCGAATGAATGATAGCGCACATGAAAATTTTGGATTTGAGTAGGATATCGCTCGATAGACTTCGGTTTGAGTATGAATGTTCTGGTTTCGAATTTGGGAGACTTTAGATCATAGCAATGGTTGGAAGATAGCACGGATTGATGCAAGTTAGCAAAATTATGATTTGAATATTGAGAAAGGCGATAACGGATTTAATTTTGAAATCGAATGAACAATCTTGAATTGAGTTCGAAGGGTAACACTCGACAACAGGCCTAGACGAGATCGATTATTCTACTGGAGCACTGGGATGATCGAACTAGCAAGAACATGTTCGAAGATGTTATGAACGAATTTGATAAAATGGAATATATCGAAAGTGAATAGACTTGGGTTTGGGATTTGAACTTAGTTTTTGAGGAATGCTAGAAGTAGACTATAAAATGATCAAAACGGTAAAATTAAAGTTGGACGATTTGACTAAACAAATTTTTATTACGATAAGAATGGTTGTTAGATAAACATGACTTGATGGATCAATGAACAACTTCGGATGAAATGAAGAGTGACGATAAGGTGTCTGTTCGTTCGATTATAACCATAACGTTTGACCTTCTTGTCTTGTGCGAGTGCAACTCCTTACTCGCATATGCGTCACGCCCGGATTAGGACAATTATCCCGCGGGAGCGTTGGTGTGGTGATATCACGTCCGACGGGGATGATTGAATTTACGGGAGACCTGAACGTGACAATTGAAGGATCATTTTGACTTGTGGTTCAACATGATAAGACAATTTTCAGAATATAAGTAAATCAAAGGTATTTTGGGGATGAGTTAGTCTAAGAACATGAAGCAAGACACTCGATGGTTTAGTGAACGGATACGTGAATTATGTTGTCCGACTTGGAATTTTTGATTGAGATCGAAGAGATAGAAATTGAATCGTGACTTGGTGGTCTAGACTTAGAAAAGATTGGATATATGGATCCTATCAGGTGTTTAAGGAGATAGACTATGTAAATCATTAGGTTGGACATACGATGTGGACATATCATGGATTTGGTTGAACGGACGTGTTGATAGGATAGGATGATCTGTGCTCGATGATTAGAAATCTGAGTGAAACAAGCTTGGTAGAATACCCGTGTAAAAGAACAATGGTTTGACCTTAGGGTATTTGGGGCGAGCTTCGTGCAACACGATTGCACGATGAGTCTCAAACTCGAACTGTACCTATGACCTTGTAAGCTGACCTAGTAGATAGGCAGACGACCCTATGCCTTGAGTTAAACTGGATTAGCTGACTTCAGAGTAATTGTTTGGGAAAATGATAGAAATGGGGCAACAAGACTTAGCGTTAGGACTTGAAAGTGGTATTGTATACTAGCGACGTTGGTGTTAAAACGAACGTAATGGGAGAAATGACTTGGGTGATAATTGATTTGGTTGGATAGGTTATGCGACGGTGAGGAATAAGACGGTATTAGATAATTGTCGAACGAAACTCTTATGATTTGAAATTGGTTATATTTGAGATAAGTTGGCACAATGAGTAAAATTGTTGCTTGGAAGAGGTGCGTTGCTAGTGATGCAAAACTTGAATTTGGGTGAGATTGGAGTAGACGATAACTAAAACGAACTAGAGTTCGGTTATTCGTGTAACGAAATGACCGATAATTCGAAAGAATTTTATGAGTAGCTTGTTCGACTTTAGCTGTCACTAAGCTTGGTTGAAGTACACATATTTGGGGTACGCCTTGAATATAGGTACGATCCAGACTTAGCGATATGCATAATTCGAAAGTAGCTGCAAATAAAAATATTTGGATTCGCATAGATGAGTATGGAAATTAAAATAAGTTAGCCTCAACCTAGACTTTCATAAAGGATAGATGGTAACGTTCCCCGAGCGACCGAGATAGTTCTGTGCTAAGGCGCACTAAAGACTGAGACCAAAAGCGTAGGCGATTTAATGCGACGACCTTGGCTGACAGTAGATTTACTTAGCGAGATTGGACGCTGACTCAGAAGGATATTGATGCAAACGAGATTGGAAAGTTAGTTGAGATTCCAGCTTCTGGGTTTAGGCATAACGATGGGTTTCGATAGGCGTCGTCAAGTAACCGGTCGGATGCGTTGGGATCGTATGGATAGAATGTAACATTTTGGGCAAGTCCACCCAAAGTTGGAGTTTTTTAGTGCGCATTAGGTTATAGAATACCCCGTGTTTGAGTAATACAGCCCTGCGCTAGGCGTAGTAGGTTTTGAGTCGGGAGTACAACGATTCAGTTGAGTATAGTTCGATAGCATTGAACGATAGAGTCGTTCGATGAGAATTGTCTAAACATGCGCGTAACGCGTGGTGAGAAAATAAATGAATATAGTATTGAAATAGTCCTTGGAGTTAGACAAGATATATAGAGTTTGGTTTAGAAGTTGTGCGATAATACAAGTTTCACTCATGAAGTCTCGAGGACGAGACTTGTTCTGAGAGGTGTATAATGTAACGACCCACTCCGCTAAGAGCCCGGAGGGCCGATTCAAATGGCACAAGTATAGTGAACCGACCTACCTTACTCGGCGAGAAGACTTATTCGATACAAAGGAATTCATACTTGGATCTTCAAATGGAGTCAGACTTAGACTTTCTGAGGTATGCTCGGAGTCTCGCTCAATCGATGTAATTCATCGCTAAGGTGGGTGGCCTCGGTGAACCTGTCTCTACTTAGCTACACACTAAGAAAATGAATGTACATGCTAGTTTTTAGGCGATAACCTTTGCATGCTAATAAAAGAGATGAACACACATAGCTAAGAGGATAATCCTGCCTTATCATTGTATAGAACATGGAGATCTTACTTGCTATTTGCATAGTCGAGTTATTGAGTTAAAATATAGCAGTTTCTTATATATGCCGCAAAGATAGTTGAGTTCATACTGAGGCATCGTACCGCACGGAACATGACACGGGATAGAGCATAATCATGTTGCATACATAGACGAGGAAGACTATCAAGTAGTCATTCTGAGTCAAGAGAAGGAAAGAAAAGAAAGTACTCGGGTTATGCAGATCACCGAGGCAGTCTCTAATCAGGGAGCTGCGTAAAAAAGAAAGATCTGAGTGTAGTCCTCGGCAAGATTTATTCGAGTGTAGTACTCGGCTAGGATTGTAAGTGGAGGAGTAGTTGCTTGGTCATGGACAACTGGTTGCGCACCAGGTAGATATGAGTCCTCGACATGATTGCTGAGGCATCCAAATCGTGTCAGCCCGGGAGGACAATGCCAGTGTAGTCCCGGCAATACGCTAGCTGATGACTAGCGGACGAGAGCGGGACATCCAGCAAGGCTTGTTACCAATCTGGATGGGCGCCGACTCGTCAGATGGTTCGGGAGGCCCAGCAAGGCTAGCTACCGAGCTGGAAAGACAGCCGTCCATCGCAGATCATATCCAATATGGCTAACAAAGCCAGTGACCTTCATATAGATAAGTCATGCTTGCATAGCGGCTATCCGCATTCATAAGAGGAGTAACGTAAAGGAGTATATTTGTACGATATTCTGTATAATTAGAATGGATGCACGGTAACAAACATAGTTCGAGTAGAATGGGTTTGAGGCAGAGACATAACATAACACTTGGACTTCATAAATATTCTTTGTTATTCAGTAGATCATTATTTATATTGCTGCATATGACAGGGAAGGCCGAATGGTAAGAAATGGACTCTACGAACTAGTTATCAACGGACATTTCGGTATTTGCCTCGTGCGGACGCAACTCCAGGCTCGCGCGGCATCGCATCCCGATGGAAACAATCGTCCTACGGGAGCGCTGGCACGGTAATTCACGCCTAGCAGGGATGGCCAATTCCAGCGGAAGATCGGGGAGTGACACATTATGTACAAGAGATATCGCTTTGCTTGCTCGAGAGGAAGCCTTCTCGGAGAGTTTTTGATCGAAACACAAGACGATTGATCTAGGTGAGTGGACAAAAACTTCATTCTCTGATTCTTGTATGCCTTAATAATGAATCTGAGTTTTTGAATGCTTAAGAAGATAGTTTCATAAGAAGAATGATAGAACATGCCTCTGCATGCTTAATAAGAGAACTCGTATAGCTTGTTATTAAAACGAACCTGCTTTCTTAACTAGAGAACTTTAATGCTTGTCTAAAAAGAGATAGAGATAGAACCATTGTCATGCTAAAAAAATAGAAATGTTGCATGCATATTTACACGGACACCGCTATTGAACGAATCGTTGTCTTGCTAACAGACAAGAAAAATAGATGCTCGTATGTTTCCATCGTATATGCTAAAGAAAGAGTAGAACTACATGCTTAGTTAAAGAGATAGAGAACTATTTTTATGCTTAATTTCTTAAATAGAGATTGTTATATGTTTACATAGAAGTTATCAAAATACTTGAACAATATCAGAGAAATGGCAGCCAGTCTGCATAAGAGATAGAAATGGCGGCCTATCAATATAGAGATAAGAGACAGAGAAAGAAGAGATTAAATATATGCTTGTTATTGAACTGCTACAACCATATAAAGTTTATCTGATATAGTTGCATTCATGCATTGGTCTTAGACAACTTGTGTACAAGGGAAATCCTACGAATGATTTTTCAGGGCACTGGGGACCGTTCGCCCTGGAGGGATCAGAGGAATACCTGAGGCAAAGAAGTTCTCGCCATCAGGGGGTATTCATGTCTATTAGATAACTGGTTCATATGTTAAAGCAGCTAAGTATATGAGCGAGTATACATTAGTGTAGTGCTGGGTCGTGATAACACTACTTCTAATCTTGAGAAGTAGACTCATGGACCATCATATAGTTGGTTCGCATGCTAAGATTCAGCCTTCTTGCATACCTAACTGTTTGATGCGAATACGGATAGAGAAAAGAGAACCTTATACATATATGTTTATGGAAAAAAAATTAACTCGTATGTCTGCTGCAGGGATAACCGTTCGGTGAAAGGGTAAGAATCACTAAATAAGTGATATTCATGCTATCGAACATGCTCTTTTGTATTAAATGCTTGCATAAAAAAGTCTATTTTTCGTATATGCTTCTATCTCGTTCACACGATAAGATATAACAGATGATAAGAGTAAGAGAGATATGCATAGAAAGAGATGATAAGAAGATAGTCTACTAGATGTTTGTTAAAGTCTTTATAGAAATGCTTATGATTCATAAGACACGCTGAGCACCAGAGATAGTAAATGAATCTTGCATATCGTATATGAACTGCTTGTCTTGCCTGCTTGCTTCTATATCGAACATGAACTCTGATTTCAAAGATGTTTCCAAAAGAAGTAATATGACTCTGTTCTTGTACTGCATGTAACGAACATAGATAAAACTAAAAAGATCACTAGTAATGTAATATTTTATAACATGATTATTTAGTGTTGGTTTTTAGTGAATGTTGCTTCTGTTCGTTGATTTTAGACTCACCAGTACTTTCTCCAAAGTACTGACCCACCAACAGTTTACTTGTTTGCAGGTGCTGGATGGTCCGAGGAAGCGATAGTCGTGCCTCATCCCAAGGACCCAGAAATCTAGAGTTGATGCCTTGAGCCGTATCGAGATTGCTTTGAGATACTTTTGTATAGAGGGACATAATATATGGAACGGTGTCATTATAATCGAGAAAAAGAGAGCTTGAGCAAACTATAATCTCTGCCAAGCGCCGCTTATAACACATCTTGATTATCAATAAAGAGCTTATTTTTATATGCCACTGTGTTCTTTACTTTTCTGCAATATTGTGCCGATGCTTCCATCTTGAATAGCCTACTTGCCCTTGTTCAAAGCTTTGGCCTGGTGTAAGCGTAGCCTAGGCTTGCATGGCATCACGCCCAGGCGAGGACGAATCGGTCCCGCAAGGACCCGAGTGAGGAATGGTCCCCTACGGGATTGGGGCATGACATAATGGTATTAGAGCTACTCGATTCTTCGCCCATTCTGTTGCTTTCGACTCAGAGATATCCCAGATGTTGTGATGCAATGAACGTTCCATACAATAAGTCTATAAATATTCACAAAGATGCTATCAAAAAGTTTTCTGGATTTGTTTTATCGCTTGAGAGTTTTGGCTTCTAATTCCTGTTTGCCTGAGTAATCATTTTTTATTGCTAGAGTTTTTGATTTAGGATGGTGTGGGATGAGGACTACCATTACTCTAGATATTAAAAGTTTCTTCTTGAAGTTTTGAGGACGAAACTTTTTATTGGTGGATAAGTATGTAGTGCCCCGCTCCGCGTAGGCACTATATACAAGAGATATCGCTTTGCTGGCTCGAGCAGAAGCCTTCTCAGAGAGTTCCCGATCGAAACACAAAATGATTGATCTAGGTGAGTAGGCAAAAACTTTATTCTCTGATTCTTGCACACCTTAATAATGAATCTGAGTTTTTGAATGCTTGTTTGCTTAAGAAGATAGTTTTATAAGAAGAATGATAGAACCTGCCTCTGCATGCTTAAAAAGAGAACTCGTATAGCTTGTCATTGAAACGAACCTGCTTGCTTAACTAGAGAACTTTAATGCTTGTCTAAAAAGAGATAGAGATAGAACCATTATCATGCTAAGAAAAGATAGAAATGTTGCATGCTTAGTTATATGGACACCGCTATCGAACGAGCAGCTGCCTTGCTAATAGATAAGAGAAATAGATTCCCATATGTTTCTATCGTATATGCTAAAGAAATAGTAGAACTGTATGCTTAGTTAAAGAGATCGAGAACTGTTTACATGCTTGCTTGCTTAAATAGAGATTGTTATATATTTCCATAGAAGTTATCGAAATACTTGAACGGTATCAGAGAAATGGCAGTCAGTCTGCATAAGAGAGAGAAATGGCAGCCTGTCCACACAGAGACAAGAGACAGAGAAAGAAGAGATTGAATATGTACTTGTTATTGAACTGTTGCATCCATATAGAGTTTATCTGATAGAGTTGCATTCATGCATTGGTCTTAGACAACTTATGCACAAGGGAAATCCTACGAACAGTTTTTTGGGGCACTGGGGACCGTTCGCCCTGGGGGGGGGATCAGAGGAATACCTGAGGCAAAGAAGTCCTCGCGATCATGAGATATTCATGTCTATTATATAGCTGGTTCACATGTCAAAGCAGCTAAGTATATGAGCGAGTATACATTAGTGCAGTGATGCGCTGTGATAACGCCGCTTCTAATCTTGAGGAAGTAGACTCATGGACCATCATATTGTTAGGTCGCATGCTAGAATTCATCCTTCTTGCATACATAATTGTTTGATGCAGAGACGGACCGAGAAAAGAGAACCTTATACATATATGTTTATGCAAAATATTTCTAACTCGATGTCTACAACAGGGATAACCGTTTAGCAAAAGGGTAAGAATCACTGAACAAGTGATATTCATGCTATCAAACATGCTCTTCTGTATTAAATGCTTGCATAGAGAAGTCTATTTTTCGTATATGCTTCTATCTCGTTCACACGATAAGATGTAACAGATGATAAGAGTAAGAGAGAGATGCTAAGAAGATAGTCCACTAGATGCTTACTAAAGTCTTCAGAGAAATGCTTATGATTCACGAGATACGCTGTGCACCAGAGATAGTAAATGAATCTTGCATATCGTATATGAACTGTTTATCTTGCCTGCTTGCTTCTATATCGAACAGAAGTCTGATTTCAAAGATATTTTCAAAAGAAGTAATATGACTCTGTTCTTGTACTGCATGTAACGAATATAGGTAAAACTAGAAAGATTACTAGCAATATAATGTTTTATAACATGATTACTTAGTGTTGGTTTTAGTAAATGTTGCTTCTGTTCGTTGATTTTAGACTCACCAGTACTTTCCCCAAAGTGCTGACCCACCAACAGTTTACTTATTCGCAGGTGCTGGATCGTCCGAGGAAGCGGTAGCCGTGCCTCATCCCAAGGACCCAGAAATCTAGAGTCGATGCCTTGATCCGTATCGAGATTGCTTTGAGCTGCTTTTGTATAGAGGGACATAATGTATGGAACGATGTCATTATAATCGAGAGAAAGAGATCTTGAGCAAACTGTAATCTCGGCCAAGCGCCGCTTGTAACACATCTTGATTATCAATAAAGAGCTTATTTTCATATGCCATTGTGTTCTTTCATTTTCTACAATATTGTGCCGCTGCTTCCATCTTGAATAGCTTACTTGTCCTTGTTCAAAGCTTTGGCCTAGTGCAAGCGCAGCTTAGGCTTGCATGGCATCATGCCCAGGCAAGGACAAATCGGTCCCACAAGGACCCGAACGAGGACGAATGGCCCCCTGCGGGATTTGGGCGTGACGGCTATCCTCCGGGATATCGGAGTCCGTTCCTTGAGAATTGTTGTCTCCTCGTAACGCCAAGTTATCGCGTACATCCTGGGGACACTACCCCCAGCTTGGACTACCCCCAGGGGTTCTGAGAAAGAACTACCCCCATGGGCAGACATCTTTTTTCGTGAGCGGGTGTCTTGGAATATGCCTTCTGAAGGTGCCATCATCAGCTCTCCGGGTAGTCGCCTTCGCGATGCAGTGGTAGAGAGCGCCGGACTGGAGGTATTTGACTTCTTTCTTCCCTTGGTGGCGGCAAGCTTTCCAGTTGAGTAGCATAAGGCAAAGAAAAACTCCTCCTCCTCTGATACTTGCACCTAATCTCTGGATTCCTGTCGGGGTGCTTTTCGGTGTAGTCGCTGGAAGGCCGATTGCCTGTCGGTGAGTACTTTCGCTTTATTGCAGCAGCAGTTGATAATGATGTTGGCACAGCTGTGCCTCAGAGAGGGAATGTCGCACGCTGTAGTTATTTTTCTTGCTTTGCGCTTGTGAGTAATTACGTCATATAAATCATGCGAAGGGTATTTTACCTTTGCATCCTCTTTGTGAGTCCAGGTATCCCGGGCACACGGATGTATAGGTGGTGTATTTTCTTCCTGGCCTGGGGTACGTACACGAACTTGCCCCGAGGTACCGGTTAAAGACTTTTCAGACCGGCCTTGTCCATTGGTCCCTGTGGGTTGGGCGCATGGGTCAGTCCTATACAACTGTCCATCAGAGGCTCGCATAATAGTTAGTGATGCATGTTGGCAGTCGGTCGTATGAGCAGTTGCTTGAGCTTGACGGGATCGCACTGCCCTGGACTTCTTCAATTTAGCTACCGCAGGTGCGTAGTATAAAGAGTCCAATTTTGGATTTTTACCATTCTCAGTGGGTCGCATAGGATCTGAGTCGCATGAGATACGGTCGAAAACAGAGGTTTTGTTGCTATCAGGGCCGCATGCGGCATGCTGTTTGTGGCTGTGAGTTGATGCCGCATGAACAATCTTATGCGGCCTCCTCCTTGGCCTCATAAAAGCTGCCTTAGCACCAGAACTTCTGGCATTATAGTATTTTACTCTGCCAGAGTCTGGGTGTTGAATAGTTTCTGTGTCATAGACATGGATATTCTGGGTGTTCGTCCAACGACCATCATTGGCAACAGAGCGAGAGGATGGAAGCATCTGCTCCGTAGCTGGGTGGGGCACAGCGGCCTTGACCACCCACGTTCTGTGGGTCTTCTTGGGCTTGGCTATCCTAGGCGATGGATTAGCACTTTCTCTGGAGACCATGTCCTCGAACGCTTGTTGGTCGAAGCGGACAACCATCATCTTTTGCGTCGAGTCGAGCTTGCCCACATCGGATTATGCTACCGACTTCTCAACAGTGGAGAAGGATGTCCCCATCAGAGTCGCTATCGTTTTTGTTATTTAAATCAAAAAGAGAACTGGATTTGATTAACAAACTAAGAAAGTACAAAGAATGGTCCTAGAAGTCAATCTAAGCACAAATTTGTTTTTTGGGGGGGGGTGGCAATGGAGGGTTAGGAGTGTAGCAACTCTCTTTACTCCATGGACGATTTGATGCAGCAACTCTTCTCTCCCTTGAGTATAGATTCGTAGATTGCCAGCCTTCTGCATGAGGGTAGTACCCTATTATTTATAGTCGTTTAGTGGCTGTATTTATTTTGGGCCGCATGGATGTTGGGGTTGCCACGTGTCTTCCCCTAACAAGGAGTTACAACTATGCACAAGACCGGGCTTCAGCTGTCACGTGGATATTTGTTTAAATTTTTTGTTGCTGAATATCTGGGTGGTTCTCATCTGTTGTAGGCGCGACTTGGTCAAGTGGACATGTGGCCGTTATTTGGTTGGAGAGAATTACTCAGTTGTAACAGCAAGATTTGGTCGATGTGGAATCTGGGACACGTGTGACCAAAGACGTACGGAACGCATGGAGTCTGGAACTTATGGAGCCAGAGACGCATGGACCATATGGAGTCTGGAACGCATGGACCAGAGACGCATGGGACACATGGAGTCTAGAACGCATGGTCCAGAGCCGCATGGGACGCATGGAGTCAGGAACGCATGGGGCCAGAGACCCATGGACCGCATGGAGTCTAGAATGCATGAGCAAGAGCTACATGGGATCTTTTATCGTGTTGTACACGTGGCTCTGCACTATCCTGGGGACTTCTTTCTCTTAGTATATTCTCGTCCTTCGAGGCGATCAAAAAATCCTTTTTGTCAGGATTCTATGTCACGTGCCATCTTTGTTGTCAGGACGGTATGTCAGGTCGACCTGCGGCTAGTTGTCAGGACGCTTGTTTGGACCGCATGGATGTTCCTTTTTTGGGTCACATGGTGTCAATGCGGTCCAACATCTGTTAAGTTTTATTCTGGGGTGTATGGACGTAGGCGCGTGGATGCGTCTTTTCCATGCTTCTACAATATTGTTTCCTCGGATTGGACATCGTGTGGGATACGATCTTCCAATATTTTTTTCTCCTTTGTCGACAATCTTTCTCTCCTTACGTGAAGGACGAATTTAGAGAAAGATGCTCACTTGGATTATTATGACGGCCAGAGAGTAGAGGATATATATAGCTTACGACAGTGACCATGAGAAAAATTAGGGTTAGGCTCCTAATAGATCTGGTTATCCCATGTTCAGCCAGAACACACAACCCCGGCCCCACTAAAGAGATTTTTTGTATTATCTTCCTAATCCCAAATTACGTTTATGGGCTCCTTCTTATTATATGAATGTTCGTCTCCCATGTTAAGATATCGAATGTTCATCGATCAAATTAAGTTACAGACAACTATATTGATCGACATCTTTTATCCTTAAGTAGTACCACTCAAATTTATTTGTCATGTCGGATATAATCCACTTGCAGCGTTTACATGACAATCCTTATGAGTTGCTTAAGTGGACATCATGAACCTGATGTATTAGGACATGGATTCCTTTTATAATCAACAGTCCATCATACACACAATGTCATTACCCAATTCATAGAGGTTATTGACCCACAATAAATCTCACTCTTTTATGAGTCAAAGTAATACACACTACATATACATGTCTGTTATTATATCCGGATTAGGAGTACAAGCATCCATAATAACAGAGATGCTTGTTCTCTTTGTAGTCAGTACAAAGAAAATAATCTCAAGTGGTCATGTTCAATTCACACAAAGTGTACTAGTGTAAACCTATAATCAAGATTGACTAATACCAGATTACACTACAACATTGCCAATGGTTTGTCCAAATCTTTCTAAGTTATGAACTATTTATATATTTCATAGGGAACTGATAATATGATCTTCTATGTGATACCACATACCATATTATCTATAATTTAGAATATCGGACACTTAAATTAACATTATAACAAATACAACGTGCAAACATTTGCCCATATAATTTTTATTCAAAAATAAGGAAATATAGTTAATATAAATTGATGCTTTTAGTATATAACCCTACCAACAATGGCATTTAAATGCGAGAGAGAACCCCAAGTGTGTGAGAACGTCTATAAACCCTCTCAATTTTTTATTTTTATATTTATTATTTTAAATTTTAAATATAGGATTTTTGGGTATTTTTAGCTAATTAGAAAAAATAGAATTACTTCATTTATTTTATATAAATAAACTTATGGATAAATATATTTAGAGTAAATTATTTGTACAAAGCTAATTTTAGATGTTTACTATAAATAATAATAAAAATAAAAATAAAAATAGTAAATAGAATTAAATATATAAATGAATGAATTTAAATAAATAATAGTAGGTAATAATAAAAGAAAAGAGAAATAAATAAATAAATAAACATAAACTAACACTAAAACCTAAAACACAAAGACCCCGACCCTAGCCGCGAACAGACCCCCGAGCAATGCCCGACCCGACCCTCTTCCCCTTTCTCTTGATTTATATTTATATATATATATATATATATATATATATATATATATATATATATATATATATATATATATACTAAACCTAAAACTAGAGAACACACTGCCTATACACCACTCATCTGCGGCAACAGGACTTGGGTCGACTTCTTTTTCACCCCAGCGACCGACCTCAACGACTGAACCACCGGAGCGCCACTGGAGAGCCGTCGAAGCTCTCCACGATCGACAACAACTCCAACGACCCAACAACAACGGGGGTAGGTTGGAGTCGGGTTTTCTCCCTCCTCGTGAGATCTTTTCACTATCGGATTTCTCGGGTACGTACACTAGATGACCCTCTCCAAATTCCATTAGGTAATTTTATTTTAATAGGATTAAAATTGGTAGAAAAATTGATCCCAAAATTGAGAAAAAATCAATTTTCTATGAACAAATTCATAACATATTAATTAGTTTCATTAATTACTCAGTTTTAACATTGGAAAACTGGTTTGAAAAACTAAAAAACTGTTTTTTGAAGACATGGAAAATTCTCCAATACGGAGTCCATCCCGCCAAAAGAGGCAACTTCTTTGCATGCGGATTGTACCAAAAGGCACGTATCGTCATGAAGGACATGTGGGATTCGACAGAACTTGATTTGGACGTGTGTGCAAGCCGAAATTAACGTGTATTCGTCGAAAAACCATTTATCGATCTTTTTCAAATTTGTGAAAGTACTTTATGTTTGTGTGTCATTTCACAACGAAACTTGCGCCATCTGATTCGCATCTTTATGTTGGCCTTGTGACCCAAGTTTGGTTCGATTCTGAAAATGTTGACCGAAATGTTGTTTTGTAGGCCCCACGGTTCTACTTGACTAGCAATTTCGTGATCGGCTCATCAGAATTAAATTTTGGACATTACGTTGGGTTTATATCATCGTTTTGGACTCGTAAACACTAAGTTTATCAAATTTGGACAACTTTGTCTCCAGTACTTTTTTCGATGTGAAGTGGTACTCCGCTTTGACTCGAAACTGTCGATTTTGCCCCTGTGTACGAATTGGACTTATGGGTAGTAAATTCTAGCTATTTTGTATGTTTTGAAAATGATGGTGATATTATTTTCAACCTCAGGAGGAGTTCGTACGGATTCTACCTTTCGAGAGTAGTTGGCATATCGAGCTCGCTACTTGAATTTTGCCATACCATCATCTAGGGCCCATGCAAGTACCTTGCCATGATATATCACAGTTCCTTGTTTATTTATTCATTTAGTTATTACTGTTACTTGTTATTTATGATGTATATGTGGTTATCCTAGGGCCGATATACGATACTTTGTGTCTGATTCTGATTCGGGTGCCGACGTCCATCACTAGAGTCGAGTATCGTAGATAGAGAGTCATTACCTCGAACCCATGATACATGATTATATTCTTCGTATGACAGACCATAGGACACTCGACACGACCTCATATGACATAATCTTTCATGATATATTCTTGGTCTATGGATTCTGTATAGGGATTCTAGGACTCATCAGGGGATACTTATTTATACAGTACTATGACTCGTTGTGATAGTTAGAGATCTTGATCTCACCAGCTTGTGACATGATAAGTGAGAGTATATGGGAGGGGAGAGTTACACTCTACTTTGGATGAAAATTTATATACATGCATACTTTAGTCTCTGTAATAGAGCTTTGATGATATTTATATGAGTACTCTAGGTTCCCTGATCAGGATCCTTGAGTGATATACTTGCCTACTTGGAGTTAGTTATTATTATTATTATTATTAGACTGCATGGGGTTCACACACAGATCCTTGAGTGTCTCTTGCCTGAGTATAAGTGATTCTCTCCCTTGTATAGCACTTAGATGGTTACAGTAGTTTACCCCTGAGCTCTATATTATATTATGTTGAAAGAGTTGTATATAGAGAGAGATAAGAGGCGGTGGAAATCACTTAATGGTTAAGAAACTACTGCTGCTGCTGTTTCTCTTTCATTGGTTTAGGTTTCGGCTGAGGGTTGTTTAGTAATAACAGGGTTTAGAGGCGGTAGAAATGAGACGGTGGTGTTTGTTTTACGTATAGTGTAGGATATTAAGCGGTGGGGTTGAGTTTACGCGCGGTGAAGTTCTACTTTACGCGCGGAGTTGCTTTACGCGCGAAGAAGGAAAGAAAAGAGAAGTTGGTTTGCTACTGCTGCTGCTGTTGCTGTTGATTCCTTACTTTACGCGAATTTGCAAGCGGGTAGCGGGTTAGGAGTTACGGTTTTGATATCTAATAACCAATAGGAATTGTATATGTATATATATACACATATCTATTCATAGGAAATTCTAAGAATTATATTGGTGCATACGGATGAGCTAGCAACTGTCCAAAGAGTCTCCTACATGGAATAAATCAGGAAAATTTTATAATGGCCCCATAAATCCTCTAAATGTACAATATCTCAAATAAAGATTTAAATAAAATCTATTCTCTCTATTTAGCTCATAACTACTATAAATAAATTAAATAAATAGAGAAATACGGTTTTCAGGATTAGGGATCTTGCATTCTATCCAACTTATAAAAATTTTGTCCTTGAAATTAAAATAGGGTAGGGGTCTCTCTATCTAATCTCTCTGGATCACAATTTAAAAGAATTCACCTCATGTTTAATAAATATAATTTCTTCCCAATTTAGGATTTACCCATCTATCACTTAAGGCTATATATCCAAGAATATTATTCCTCGAATCATTTAATCATGTTATTCAATCTTCAAGGATTACACAAAATATATCACGTATGGTATATCCTCAATTACGGGGAGTAATCATCAGATAATGTGATTGGCCTAGGGGAATCTCTAGTACTATCTGTATATTAGCTTATACCAAGCACGAGGTTTCATCTTTCCGAAGTAAGGGAAAACGGAGAACAATAATAAAGAATTCCAGGTGAGGGTGATAGAATACAAGTATATTCGTCTACTAGTCAACTATGTATCTTAATTCTACGTAAAGTAGTATTGCGAAGGGCGAACCAAGCGCACTATGGTTGATCAGACCGTAATACACTGATTCTGAAAATGTATTAATGTATGCATCCACTAATACATATATCATGAACAAGCTTGATAAAAGAATAAGCTTGCAAAACTAGGCTGTAACAGCAGCATAAGTCAAGGTAGTTCAAAAAATATAAATACCCTGGATTATGATGAGAGATGTTACAAAATATTTCAAGTTCATAGAGAAGATAAGACTCATGCAGTCTTTATAGTTGTCATACTAACTCCTGTAATGACATGCCCAAGAAATAAACTCTGTCCAAAAAGCTTATCCAAAAAGAACTCATATTTACTGAGCTAGCCTTGGTGCTGGTAGCGCTAGCCTCTGTGCTGGTGGTGGAAGTGTCAATGTTTGTTGCATAGGACAGTCTTTTATCATATGTTGTCCGGAACCACATCTCATACATTGTCCTAAGCGAAGTCGACAGTCCTTCCTTATATGTCCGTGTTTCCCACAATGATGGCAGTGGGGCTTCTATGGGATCTGGTATGGTTCTGCTTGGTGCTGGTACTGTTGTTGCTGAGCTAAAGGATGTCTGGTAGGTCTTTCTTGTTGTGTCTTCTGCTGAACTCTCTTTCCTTTGCTGATAGTTTCTTGCAATCTGGCATCTGTCAGTAATTCAGCGTAAGAGATTCGGGACTGGGAGCTAGTCTAGTGTTGTAGCTCCTGAGTTAGTCCACGATGAAACCTCTTAGCCTTAGCCAAGTCATCTGGTATCAAAGTAGCGCCATATTTACTGAGATGACTAAACTCAGCATTATACTCGTCCAATGTTCTGTTCCCTTGCTCCAGGTGGAGAAACTTATCATACAATGCATCTCTGACGGTGTCCGGGAAGTACTTCCTCTCAAAGCACTCCAGGAACTGCTCCCAAGTCTGGTATGTACCCAACTGGCGCTCCATGGATTCCCACCAGTGATGAGCATTACCATCTAGAAGCGTCCTTACACCTATCATCCATAGGTCTGCAGGTAGCTGTGATGCTTCTAATAATTTTTGAGTGTGAGTGATCCAGTTGGTAGTCTCCTTTGGACTCTCAATGCCTTTGTACGGCTTCGGACCCATCTGTATAAAGTCTTTTACTAAACCAACTTTAGCTCGAGGTACTGGAGCTAGTGCTTGAGCTGGTACAGTAGTCCTTGCAGTCATCCTTTCAAGTGCTGCTAGGAACTCTTGTCTTTGTTCTGCTGCTTGCTGCCTCTGCTCTGCAGCTAGGGTGGCGGCCTATTATTATTGTTCCTGTATTATCATCTGGAAGAATTGGAACAGTTGTCCCTAGCCATCTTGTGATGTTGATGAGACTGGAAGGTTCCTATTAGGTGGAACGAGAAGATCAGATGGAACTGGATTATGAATCTGTCCATCTGATCCCGGAAGTCTAGGAGTTGAGGTCTCTCCTTGAGTCTGACCATTGACTCCAGGAGTTGTGTCACCCTCTGTGACAGTACATCCTTTCTGCATAACCATATCTCTGCAGGTGATGTATACAACGTTTAGAAGAAGTACAAGAATCAAACAGGATGTAAGTTTAAAATGGAATATAGAAGCATGAAATATGCTGGAGAATTGTCCGCGTAGTTTTTCAGTCAAAATCCCCAACATACATGAAGTCATTTTCCTGCGTAAACAGGGCTTCTAGATAGTTGGCGTAAGACAGGTTGATAAGCTTCTTGCGTAATACAGAGCTTCAGGATAATTTGGAGTAAAGTAAAGATTCAGAGTGGTCCGTGTAAGGTAGAGGAGCGTAAAGTAGAGTTGTCGCGTAAAACAGGAATTCAAAACTGTCGGCATAAAAAGTCTGTACATAAAATATCTCCTGCGTGTTTAAATCTGCTTAAGAAGTTCTGTGCATAAAACTCTGTGTGCGTAAAGTTTTAGTAAAAGGTCTGCGCGTAAGGTCTACGTAAAATCTGCCTATGCATAGCATATGTTGCAGCGTAAAGTCTGCCTTCATAAGATCTTCGTAAAGGTTTCCTGCGTAAAAAGTCTCATGCGTAAAATCTGAAATAGGTTTTGCAGCATAAAGTCTGTACGGGGAACTTGATGAATTTGTCAGACAAATCAGTGATCCTGACATCTGACAACGGTACCGCACGATAATCGAGAGGATGGTTTTGATGATGATTTTGCACAGAGACCCAGGTTGTCGTTTAGTAACATATGTGATACAAGTCATTTTTACGCATCCAAAGGAAGAGAATGGAGTCTTCTGAATACGCTGCCTATTCTATATGGACAAAAATAAGTTTTTACGCTCAAGGCTGAGATGAGTTTTTACGCTCACGACAGAACAAAATCAGATGCCACGTTAAAAGTTGTTTCTTACAAAGGGCTCGAGGCATATCTCTATATTAAATGCACGAGATTTGGTCATGACTGGGAAGCTAAGGCTATGCCAAATACGCTTATCTCATCATCCTTACATTTTACGCCTAATCAGCTACTCTACGCTGGTTATCTATTTATTCAGGAATCATCAAGTTTACGCTGGGATAGTTTACCTACGTGGCTTGCATGACGTATCCTATAGATTGAGAAGACTAAGGAAACGTAGTTTTGTAGTTATTATAACCGTAGCATAAAGTAGACAATCTTCTGCATAGTTTGGCCTTTTACGCCAGCAAGTCAGTCATTTGGCTTTTACGCCAACCAGGCAGTCTTTTGGTTTTTACGCCAACACCAGGCACTTGGCTTTTACGCTAACAAGGGTAATGGGTCTGGTCACAGGGTAAAGGGTTTCTTGGCGTAAAACTTAAGGAAGAATGAGGTTTTTAGTCAAGTGTGGATGAGATCCTTATACTCTATTCCTATACACAGGCTTGTTCGGTACAGTTATGTAACCGAGACAATATATTCTCGACTTGCATGGGCCACCACTAAAAATATGTCACGCCCCAGTCCCAAAATACGTAGGACTAGGAATACGTAACACGCTCAGCCGTATGTATACGAACTCCAATATATGGAAATATATACACACGTACGCTGTAAATGAATATGCAATCCACCAGTGGTAATATACTGTCACAACAAGTCATACATAATCTATATCCCATCCATAGCACAAATAATAAGTAGGAATAAAGAGCTGAATAATAACTGAATATTACGGATAAGTATCAAGTCTGATAGTCCGGTGGAAACAAATCCACTACAAACGACTATACTGAAGTAGAACAAAATCTCTAAACAGTGGAAATAATCACAGCTATTCTGAGGGTAAGACCTCCTCAGTCTGGTAAGTAGAGTCAGGTCCAAGTCCGTACTCCTGCTCGTCTATATCTGGAAAGAGACCAGGTCCTCAGAGGAACGTAACAAGATACATATAAATATGCCAATAAAGTACTAAAATATAAACATCCAAGGGGTCGCCTAACCGTCTAAGTGAAATATAACTTGAGGCACTTTGGACGTATGGAAAGTGTAGGCTAGACATATGCTAACGTAATTCACCAATCGTGACAACTGGCTAGTATATGCCATATATACCCCCAGTACAAGGGTGCATGTATACAACAACCATCGAGTATGGAATCTGTATAGAGGAATTTGGGTGTCCCATACGCCTACTAGTAGTCCTCCCCGCCCAATGCTCTAGGCATGTCACATCCATGACACGAGCTGGTTCATAGCCTATCCTTAGTACCCTAGCCCAATCCTACAACCAAACAAGGACAAGGATTGGACCACCGTACTACAATAGACTATGTCCATGGTCCTATAATAACTGCAGAGTCTTCTAGCATATAAAGTTTCTATCAGCAGTTATCCCTAACGTACGGCTCATACGTACAGAAGGCCAACCCGGTACGTAGTCCAAAATCTATATGAGACTCACAACTCGTGTAACAACTGTGTCACGGCCAATGATCCTACTGATGCTACATGATACTGGGGTGGTCTCATAAAATGGGTCCAAAATCTACATAAATAAATATCTATATAAGCATAAATAAATATACATGCATCAGTTGAAATGTAAATAATCAGTACAATGACAAGGTATACTTGCCGAGCAAAAGTTCTGTATAGTGCACGTCCAAAGCAGCGTGTTAGTTTAGTGAAAGAATTATAGTTAGGGTTTGAAAGAGTTGTATATATATAGAGATAAGAGGCAGTGGGAATCACTTAATGGTTAAGAAACTACTATTGTTGTTGTTTCTCTTTTATTGGTTTAGGTTTCGGCTGAGGGTTGTTTAGTAATAACAGGGTTTAGAGGCGGTAGAAATGAGACGGTGGTATTTGTTTTACACGCGGTGTAGGATATTAAGCGGTGGGGTTGAGTTTATGCGTAGTGAAATAAGAAGCGGTGGAGTTCTACTTTACGCGCGAAGTTGCTTTACGCGCGGAGAAGGAAAGAAAAGAGAAGTTGGTTTGCTACTGCTGCTGCTGTTGTTGCTGTTGATTCCTTACTTTACGCGAGTTTGCAAGCGTGTAGTGGGTTAGGAGTTGCGGTTTTGATATCTAATAACCAATAGGAATTGTATATGTATATATACACATATCTATTCACAGAAAATTCTAAGAATTATATTGGTGCATACGGATGAGCTAGCAACTGTCCAAAGAGTCTCCTACATGTAATAAATCAGGAAAAATTTATAATGGCCCCATAAATCCTCTAAATGTACAACATCTCAAATAAAGATTTAAATAAAATTTATTCTCTCTATTTAGCTCATAACTACTATAAATAAATTAAATAAATAGAGAAATACGATTTTCAGGATTAGGGATCTTACAGCTTCTCCTTACTGTTTTACACACGATAGCATGCTTCGTTCACAATCTAAAATTGTATAGTGCTTACATTTACTTGTTGTCGTATTTACCCGCTAATTTCTCGTATCATACTTATTGATTATCTCATTATCATCTTGTATTCATCGCTGTGGTGATTGGGTCTAGTCTAAAATTAATTATTGGATAGTAATTGATTGTCATGGAACGACTGTTAGAGATGATTGAGAATTGGTACATTTTGGCCTTGGTGAGCACCAACCTGGATATACTGCCAAAATGGCATACCACAGGTATACTGGTTCTGGAAGTATAAATTAGTTTAATAGGCTCAGGAGTTTATTTGATCTCCCGATTGACTTGGTACTTAACCGAATGATTGTTAAAGTTTCATTTCATGCATTTTCATCATGCCAGTGTATCCCGTAATGCGTAGCTGACCTTGTTACTCCTCCGGTATTGTAGTGTGGCACCGGTTGTACACATAAGACACAAGCATACATCCATGTATAAGCATAACAAATTCTCTATGGGTTTAGACTATATTTCTATTGTAGGCGCCCTGATAAGTCAAACAATCACATGGACCATATTGATCTGATCAGTTATTGGAGTTGATTGTCTCCGGTTTATGTATGATCGCTTCACCTATTTAGGGCAAGAAGGAAAGGTCGATTATGGATATGGGGCTCAGTTTCCACGTATAAGCAGGGACAGAGCTACATTAGGGCCGTAGGACTATTCTTGACGGTGATGCACAATTATATCATATATATCCTACTTTGCTTCTTCTATGTGACTTCAAATATAGATTGCCTAGCCAACTAATTGTCAGCTTCTTCTTTAGAGAACCACACTATATGTAATGATTTATATGATACATATTGTCATTTTTGCAGAAGTATCTAGAAATGGATATGAATTACTATCTGCGTCATCGTTCTTGGATGTACAACCGTCATCCTGATGACATGTGCGGTGTGCGGGATGAATTTATTGAGGGTGTACAGCAGTTTCTGCAGTTCGCCAAGGCGTTCCCTCAGTACATGGACGGTACCAAAATTAAGTGTCCGTGTGTGAGATATCACAACAGAAAATATCATCCAGAAGTGGAAGTCACATATCATTTGTACTCGAAGGGCTTCACGCCGAATTACTATCAGTGGACCACGCACGGAGAACTTGTGTCTCTAGCATCGGAGTCGGAGCATTATATGGAGCCGTATATGGATGTCCACGACCACGATGCTTACGACAACGGGTGGGTGAACATGGTTTATGATGCGTCGGGGCCTAGTTTCAATCTGGACAATTATGATATGGCGGGACCTAGTTGCAATCCGGACAATTATGATGCAGGTGAGGAGGCACCGAATGCCGATGCTGCAAAGTTTATGGAGTTGCTGGAGAATGCAAGGACTCCACTATATCCTGGTTGTGAGGATCATTCACCGTTGGAGGTGGTTACAAGATTATTGAGCATCAAGTCTGATTTTAATATGTCGCAAGAATGCTATAATCGACTGATCGATTTGATTATAGAGATCTTGTTCGAGGGTGCAAAGTTGCATAAAGACTTCTTTCGATCTAAGAGGATGGTGAGATCGCTTTGGATGGGATACGAGAAAATTGATGCATGTCGCAACTGGTGCATGTACTACAAAGACGACAAGGATGAAGATGCGTGCAGATTCTGTGGTGTTGATCGCTACAAGGTCACTGTTAGAGGAAAGTCTGTCGGTGCAAGGAAGCCTACCGATTCGATGCACTACTTGCCTTTGACGTCGCGATTGCAGCGGTTGCTTATGGTTAAGGAGACTGCAGAAAATATGAGTTGGCACAAGCGAAAATAGATCGAAGGAGTATTGGATCATCCATCCGATGGAGAAGCATGGAAGCACTTTGATCGAGAGTATCCATATTTTGCCAAAGATCCGCATAATGTCATATTGGGGCTCTCCTCTGACGGTTTTACCCCATTCGGACTTTCGGGCTCCCAGTATTCGTGTTGGCCTGTGATCGTCACTCCGTACAATCTACCGCCTTGGATGTGCATGAAGACTCCATATATGTTCCTAACCGTTATTATCCCGGGTTCGAACAATCCGAAGAGGAACATCGATGTATATTTACAGCCTTTGATAGATGAGTTGAATCAGCTGTGGGAAGTAGGTGCCAACACGTATGATGTTTCTAGAAAGCAGAATTTTTAGATGAGGGCAGCACTTATGTGGACCATCAACGACTTTTTGGCCTATGGAATGTTATCGGGATGGAACATCCATAGTCGTCTCTCATGTCCGTATTGCATGGACCGTACTAAGGCTTTCCGTTTGAAACACGGAGGCAAACCATGCTTCTTCGATTGTCATCGACAATTTCTGCCGACGGATCATCCGTACTGGAGGAACCAGAATGCTTTTTGTGCAGGATTTATGGAGAAGGCCAATCCACCGCCAAGGTGGCCCGGATACACGATATGGGAAGAGATAAAAGATTTACCAAGTGCTATCGAAGAGCCAGCTAAGGGGTACAAGTGTGACGGATTTGGTCGCACCCATAACTGGACGAAGAGGAGTATATTCTGGGATCTACCATATTGGAGCACCAATCTGATCAGACATAACCTTGATGTCATGCATATCGAGAAGAATGTGTTTGATAACATAATTAATATTGTAATGGAGGTAAAGGGGAAGACGAAAGATAATCCGAAGGCTAGGTTGGACTTAGAAGAAATATATAGACGTCATGTATTGCATTTGATAGAGGAGGGGAATGGAAAGTTAAAGCAACCTGAGTCAGTTTTCTCACTGGAGAAAGAGGATAAAGGGAGACTTTGTAGGTGGATTCAGGGTCTAAAGTTTCCAGACGGGTACGTGTCGAACTTGAGAAGAGAACAAACTGGCGGGTATGAAGAGCCACGATTGTCACGTATTCATGGAGAGGTTAATTCCGATTGCATTTCGAGAATTCTTACCGCAGGTCGTTTGGGATCCATTGACAGAGCTAAGCATATTTTTCAGAGATCTTTGTTGTACTAAGTTGCTCGTCGATCGTCTAGAAAAGCAAGAGAAGGATATTGCGGTAACACTATGTAAGCTCGAGAAGGTGTTTCCTCCTGGATTCTTTGACTCTATAGAGCATTTGTCAATTCATCTTTCCTATGAGGCACGTGTTGGTGGCCCTGTCGGTTATCGGTGGATGTACCTCTTCGAGTGGCATCTGAATCACCTAAAGAGAAAGGTGAAAAACAAGGCACGTGTTGAGGGCTCTATTTGTGAAGCTTATGTTCTCGAGGAGATTACAAACTTTTGCTCGACGTATTTCAAACCGCATATTGCTACTAATAGAACGAAAGCTCCGAGAAACGATGACGCATATCAGGAATCTAATGATGCAATACTCAAAGTATTCAATGCGTCCGGAAAGCCTTCGGGAAAAATGAAGAAGAGATATTTGAATGATGACGAGCTAAGGGCTGTTCAGTTGTATATATTACTCAATTGCGACGAGGATGAAGTAGAGAAGCTAGAGGGGTAAGTAATTAATACGTCCACATTTACATCATCTCAATATAATAGTATAAGATACTATTATGCTACTAATCAGCAGTTGCTTCATTATTTTTTAGCACATATAATGATGATTGAGGTTGGTTAGACCCTACATAACAGACGAAGAAGTAGAACAAGAAATAAGATGCCATTTTCCTTCTTGGTTGAGCGCATATGTAAGATGCTTGGTAGTTACTTTTTATTTCTGCACTTGCAAAATAAATAACTTACTATCGCTACTTTGGTATTTAGGTCGATCGTCTAATAACACCCGAGACTGAATCTATTAGAACTCTAGCCAAGGGACCAATTACTGTCGTTAAAATATGGCCAAGTTTCTGTGTGAATGGGTTCAGATTCAAGTCAACAAATGCTCCTATCAGAGATAGCTTTCTGGATCTTGATTCCACGAAAAATAGTTGTTTGTATATCAAATCTTCGAACTACAAAGACGTCGATCCAGGCAATGATTTCTTTGGCATCTTACGAGAGATTGTGGAGTTGACATATAATTATGGCACAGAACCTGCTAATATCGTGCTATTCAAGTGTGAATGGTTTGATCTGATTCAAGATCAAGGTTAAAAAATTGACAAGCATGGCCTTGTGGATATAAACTACAAGCGTAGATATCAAGGCTATGAACCATTTGTCCTATCAAGTCAGGCTTAGCTCGTATACTTCACAACTTATCCTGGACGGGGGACAGCGAGGTCGGATTGTGGGCAGTATACAAGACTAAAGCTAGAAATACCTTTGATATTGACGAAATAGCTTATAAGGAGGACGATCTACCTCTTGTAACAAATATTGTAGATGTGGACTCAACGGAAGTTACTCATTACACGAGTAATAATGTAGAAGATGTAGAATTATCCGAAGAGGAAGACGAAGTAGATGAAAGTGAAGACGAGGAGGAGGAAGAGGAGGATGAGGAAGGCGAACAAGATAAATTTTCTGAAGATGATTAAAAATAAAATATATTGCCTGTAGAATGTAACTATATTTTGACTGTAGAATGTACTATTTTAACAAATATATGTATTATATTTTGACTGTAGAATGCTTTGAGATATGCATCACATTTTGACTGTAGAATGTACTATATATTTGTGTTTTTCTATATTCATCATATGTTGTTATCAGGTATGACAGGACGACGCGAAGGATTCAGCAGGTCCCGAGGTAGACAGAGTGCTCCTCCGGTACTGTCTATTGTTGGTTCCGGATCATCGTCGCCCAATACTCCAGTATATCGATCACTCATATCTCCGACTGTTGGGACGAGTAGTTCCAGGCGTGATAGTACTCCCTCATCCAGCGTTCCTCCTGCTGACGGAACCATGGGGACAGATGAGCATGTCGAGGAGGTCGTGCCCACGTTGTCCCAGCATCAGCAAGATCCTCCATGCGCACCTCCGAAGGAGACGAGTACAGAGATTTGGGCCGACGGTACAAAGTAAGTCAATTAGATTGTTTAGCATAATATATATCGTATATTTCTTTATTCATCGTATATTGACTTTTTCGATCAAAATAATTATCTCTATATAGATATCGTTCATCGTCGGTTCAGAGACGCCTGGGCCAATTTCTGAGGAACAACTACGGTGGCCCTTGGATCAACTACTCTAAGTCTCCGGAGGAGAGGAATGCATTCTGGTTTGCGCACTTCTAGGTAAAAGTATATTAAATAAATCCTCTAATTTATGCATATATTATAACTTATCTGTGATGCTCACTTACTAAATTATTTATGGTAGCAAACGTATTTCTATCCTCCGCACCGGGCCGAGTTGATCGAGCGGCTCTTTCCTACCGTTGCCGCTAAGCTTATCCGAGATGCTCTGGATGACCAGAAGGCTCGTGATCGTACTGGAAAACTGATCCAAGGTTGGATCACGCCTGAGCAGTGGACGGCGATGAGGGCTAGATTCGACGATCCGAGCTACATGAAAAGGTCTGAGAAGGCCAAGGCGGCTAGGCGGAATGCTGCCAAGTGGTGTGGTGGCTCGATTCTGATGACGGAACATTTTCGTCGTTTGGTATGTTTTTCTTTTAAAATATATTATTTTAATGTAAGTATCAAAAAATGGTAGTAGGAAAAAATGTTTAGTTTAGTACTAAATAATATATTTTTAACAGGTACAGAGGGGTGAGGATACAAATATGGTGACCGTCTTCTTGACCACCCATCGCAAGGACGATAATCTCATTGATGAGAGGGTCTCGCAGACCTATGTAAGTATTACTTTACTTTGTGTTAATTTTAATATAACTTAGGCAATTATCGAGTTTCCAAACCTTTCTAGGCCGAGTATCTTAGGCTGCGTGTGTAAATCCCCTGATTTTTTAGGATTTAAAAAATCAATTTTCAGAATTTTTCTGAAATGTTTTTGTGATTTTTCACTAATTAAAAACAAGATATTTAGAATTAAATAAATTTAAATGTTTTTATTAAATATTAAAATATTATGAAAATAATATTTTTTTTGGTGTAAAATAAAATATTAGACATAGGGTAAATTTCCTGGAATTTATTGGACCCGGAACCATTTTTAAAGACCTAAAAACCAAGTTTTTATAAAAACCAAAATAAACCGGGTTGAACCAGACTGAACCCGGTCCAACCGAACCAGACCGGCCTAGACCCAACCCTAACCCTAACGGGTCGGGTCCTACCCAACCCGGCCCGGATCCGACCCGTCCCCTCACCCGCACGAACCCCCGCTCCCCCGCATTTTCCGGCGCCCCGCCCCGCACCGCGGCCACGACCGCCACGACCCGCCACCGCCCGCTGTTCCCGGCCCCACGACCCGCCTCTGCCGGCCCCGCTCCCCTCTCCCTCTCCACTCCCTATTTAAACCACCGCCAGCTCTGCCCAACTCTGCCCTCTCCCCTCGCTGCCACTCACCGCCTCTGTCTTCCCCGATAACCCCAACCACCTTCCTCCTCTGCTAGCCGCCAGAGCCCGGCCGCCTCCGCCAGCACGCCGCCCAGACGACCCCTACTCCGGCCAACCAGGCGACCCCATCACCTCGTCGGCAGCAGCAGCAGCAGCAGCAGCGACCCGCCGGAACCCTAGCCACCGTGAGCGTCGCGCTGCCTCGCAAAATCCTGTGTTTTTTAGTCTTTTCGGGGCCCTGTTCAGGTAGCTATTTCTCTCTCCTTGCTGCCCCATTTTTTGTTCCATCTGCTGTGCCGCGTAGACTGCGTAACCCTCTCGATACCAATGCAACTCGCTCGGGGTATCGTGTCCTGTGGCGATCGTAAACTACGACCCAAAATCAGGAAAATTAACACCCTATTGTTTCCCGAAACTAAGTGCGCCCCGCTGAACGGGACGACTTGGTCGTGTACGGATTTCACCGAAAGGTGCGCACCGTCAATACGGATGTATGGGATTTCGCAGAAGTTGAATTGGATGTGCGTGCACACCGGAATCAACGTGTATCCGTCGACAATGCCCCGTATCGGCCCCGTTCTGGAACTCGTTGTAACTTCGTGTACACACGTTATATCAAAATGAAACTTGCGTCATCGGACTCGTAGCAATACACTGGTCCTATGACCCAAGTTTGGTTCGATTTTGAGAACGTTGACAAAATTGCGTATCGTGGGCCCCACGGCTCCATTTGACGGGCGATTTTGTGATCGGCTCATCGTAATCCAGTTCTGGATATTACATTGGGTTCGTATCATCGTTCTGGACTTGTAGATACTAAGCTTGATGAATTTGGAGAATATTGTCTCTGACACATTTTTCGGTACGAAGTGGGCCACATGTGGACCCCACTTTGACCAGAAACTGTCACTTTTGCCCCTTTGTCCAAATTGGACTCAAGGACAGGCAATTCTAGCTATTTGATATCTTCTGAGCATGATGGTAATGTTTGATTCAGCATCTGGAGACATTCCTGATGATTTCACGAATACCAAAGCAGCAGTTGGAAACCGAACACCAGACAAGTGTACCTTGCCAAACTTGCAGTAGTTATCTAACATTATTTCTTGAGTTATTCATATATATATATACTTCTGTGATGTACATAGTCAACCCAGGACCGTGAGACATTGCTTAATGTCCGAATAATATTCGGGTGTCGACGTCGTACGCGGAGTCGTGTAACGTCGCTAGAGATTGATATCGCGACCCTATACATTCTTGTGCTTGCATCATCAAGTACGTCATACCATAGGACACCTGACACTATTCATGTGACAGAATCTTCTGAGTTATTCATGGTGATTATGTATAGGCTACAGGACTTGTGACATAGACTTTATGTTCATAGCTATCATATGACTTGCTGCATTAGATATGATCTTGCGTGACATGGACATGAGACGTCGTGGACATGAGACGTGTGATTACATTGGGTAGGAAGAGACAAACAGGCTACAGGCTGATTTATATATATATATATATTTATTGTGAGGCCTCGGACTCTACATCAGAGCTAGGCACTCTACTAGTGATATCTCTGCTACCGGCTCCCCAACACCGAGCTTGTAGTGGTCTCAGCCTGAGTTCTAGTGATGCTCTCATCTTGCATATCACTTAGCTGGTTGTATAGTTTACCCTATTGATTCATTTATTGCTGCACTGCATTATTTATGGCTTGAGTTATTATTGTACCTTGCTATGTCCCCTGAGGACCTGGATCCGGATTATGTCTCCAGGTTTAGCGGAGGAGATCTATCCCGAGACATACGGCACAGGAGCATTAGCAGAAGCAGGAACAGTAGAAGGCACCGGAGCAGTACCAGATCCAGAAGACGAGGTGATCGCCGAAGATTTCTCCTGAGTATATGTCTTATCCATACTCAGTATATGTTGTTGTTATCTTATTTCTTGACAATGGTATCAGACTCATTATCGGGTTGTTCCCCGAGATATATTTTATTGAGAGTTGATGTTGCTTTATATTTCATTTTGTCGTATTTATTTCTGTAGATGAGATTAGTACCTTAGACCCTTATTGTTGTTCACAGCTTAAGTACACCCTGATGGGTCCATTAAATTGGGTTTGCTCATCGTGTGTGCTGCTGGCCATTGCCACGTGTCTAGTCCCTCGGTATTTTGGGACTGGGGCATGACAGCGTGAGCGGGCGATTGCTAGTGCACCTACACCTGGAGAGGCTGGTACTTTATCGCAGTCCACTCCAGCTCCGTCGGAGGACGACCTGTGGGTGACCGCAGCTGGTGGTCTCCAGAGGGGTACGTACTACTGTACGGGATCCTATGGCGCCCTGGTTGCGACGCAGTCATCTAGGGCCTCTCCGACAGCGGTGCATTCCACACAGCCCTCGCAGTCGTCGGCCAGAGTCCAGGAGGCCGTTGACCGTCAGATTGCGTCTCTCCGTGATGAGTTGCGCGAAGGATGGAGGAGCAGCCCCGGTCCCAACCACAGGCGGACGATCCGACGCTCATCGCACGATTCGATATGCTCGACCGTAGCATCACGGAGCTCCGGGATTTGACAAATGATATTAGAGCCTCGACAGACTGCAACATCATGGAGCTGTAGGCATCACAGCTATCGATGGGCGAGAGGCTGACGATGATGCAGGATTCAATGGTTCATAGCAGTAAGAGGTTGTTATCTACCATAGATTCTTACAACCAGCGACTCGCAGACTTGGAGCGGGTATGGCCTTCTGGTGCGCCTACATCGACACAGACTTCACCGACGTCACTGCCTTCTCCATCGACATCGGTGTCGATTCCACGGGACCAGTATGAGCTGTTCTTATCCTTCATGCTCACCGGTGGTCAGCCTCCTACAGATCCGCAGTAGTATAGCTAGTTGCTGGATTTTTTATTTTTTTATTATTTAGGATGAGATTGTATGGATATATATTTGCCGTATTCTTTACGATGAGATTTGCTGGATGCTTTCTTTTCTTCAAATTTTATTATATTATTCATATTAAATATGTTATTTTACCGGTGTTGAGTGTTCAACCCAAGGGGGTTGGCAAACCCAGAAATTCAACGGAGGGTTGCTCCGGGTCTATTTGTACATATTGTGGTTTAATAAACTACAGGAATAATAGTTTGGAAACAATTCAGTATTTTTTTCTATAAAATTAGCGACGTTGTTAGCGACGTTTAGCGACGTTACTATACGTCGCTAAATACGTCGCTAAGTTATGATGTTACTACAAGTCGCTAATGACGTCGCTAAACACGTCGCTAAAAATGTCGATGTACGTCGTAAATTGCTGACATGACAGTATTGCCAGGTCATTAAAGACGTCGTTGTAACGTCGCTATATAAGTCACTAATTAGCGACATTTAGCGACGTTAATTAACGTCGGTAATTAGTGACGCTGCGTCGCTAAAGGTCGCTAATTTTAGCGACATATTTAAGTCGCTAAAAAATGTCGGCATAGCGACATTTTTTCTTTTAGCGACTTGCTTTGTTCCGACTTCTTTAAAACGTCGCTAATTACGTCGCTAAATGTGATTAGCGACATTTTTTGGTCATTTAGCGACATTTTTAAAAGTTGCTAATTTGACTTTTTCTGGTAGTGAGACTCAACGTTTGCGTAATCTAGCTGTGTGTCCCGAACCGACGCTAAATATCCCTCGCATCCAGAGTGTAGCATCCGCCGAGCAGACATCGCAGAAATTACCATGCAGGCCCTGGATGTATCTGTTGCTGGACTACTCGTGTAGCAGAATTCGGCTTCTCCAGGTAGGCGAAAGATGACTCATTTCTCTGCACATTCGATAGTTGCCGAGCAAGCGTCGAGCCAATCCATCCCCAAAATGATGTCGTAATCCTGAACATCTAGGACTAAAACATCTAACGAGAGTTTCCTTCCTCCAATACGGACGTAACTGCCTTGACATATTGAACGGACAGGTATTTTCGGGCCCGAGGGGGTGCTAACGCTAAGATCTAAACATAATGGTGACATTTCTATATTATTTTCCACGGCAAAATTCGTGGATATAAAACTATGCATTGCACCAGAATCAAATAGCACACATGCATGTATGTTATTGAAAAATAATATACCTGACACAACGGTGTCCGATGCCAGGGCTTCTTCCCATGTCATAGTGTACACCCGGCCTTGAGCTTGACGACGCTCTTGCTGCGACGCGGCTCGATTGGCTTGGGGTGCTGAGGCAGAATTTGGATGCTGAGGGGGAAGCTTGGTAGGGAGCAGACACTCATCAATATTATGGGTTGGATCACCACAACGGAGGCATAACCCGAGCCTTCGGCGACAGTCGTTTTCAGTGTGCCCTGGTTTGTTGTAGTAGGTACAACGTTGCCCTGGATTTTCTCTCGGTCGACCGCCGTTATTTGGACGCTTTGCAGCGTTGTTTCCTTTCTCGTTGCTATGGCGCTTGTGATTGAAAGTATACACAGTGCCGGCAGCAACTGGAGGATACTGCGGTTCAAGAGAAAGGGCATGGTTCAGGACTTTCCGCATCGTCTGGTACTGAGGAACGAGACCACGTGCGCATGGATGGCTGGTCGCAGGCCGCCTTCAAATTGTCTGGCATGACTCGCCGCATCAGGTAAATATGAGCTTGCAAACTTGGCGAGCCGGTTGAACTCGACGGAGTACTGCTTCACGGTCATACTGCCTTGACGAAGCTGCACAAAATTGTTCTCTTTTTGCCGACGTACGGAAGGGGGTATGAACTCCTCTTCGAATGCGCCATGGAAGGAAGCTCATGCGATCGTCTCCTCTTCATCGTCAATTGGAAAAGATCTTTGATGCACGTCCCACAAATCGTACGCGTTCAACCGAAGCTGTAGTTGGGCACACGCGACTCGCTTCTTCTCAGGTACCTCTAGAAGTTTGAAGTGATCCTCAAGTTCTGCTAGCCAATCTAGAGTCACGATTGGGTCTTCAGTCCCCACGGCGTGTTGCAAACCTTCTTGAAGTCGGCAAAGTCGAAGGTAGTCGCATCCTTCTTTCTTGGAGTTTGAGGTATTTTGACTTCAAGCGTGGGTTGCTTCACCGGTGTCGCTGTTGTTGCCGCAGAATGGTTGGAGGCCAAGGTCTGCACGATCTTGTGCAGGGTATCTACCTGCTTTTGTTGGACTGCAAATCGGACTTCTAGATTGCCTTCAAACTTGCTTTGTTGTTCTTTTGCGCGCTTCTCGGCTCGTTCATAATGAGCCTCATCTCTCTATTGGCTAGCCTCAAGCATCCGCATCATTTGCTGGATTGGATCGACACGGTACATGGCTCGCTGACTTCGAGAACTTTTTGATATGCCAGAACTACTTTCTTGGGCTTGGGTTTCACCCGGTGCTAGCGATGAAGCTTGCGCTTGAGTCATTCCTTCAAAAGAAGGTAGCTTATGTCAGGATCATAATATATTATGGACTCATTATATGAAACGTATCTCATTTTGGGCTAACGAGTTCAAGAGTTCGCATAGGGAATAGATCGTTAAAGGAACTTTTTCGGCACAAGGGTCAAAGAAACTTGAAGCTGTGCTCTGATACCAATATGTCACGCCCAGATTCCGTGGAATCGATAGTCGTCCCCCGGACGTGACGCCATGCGTGCCTAGGTTGAGCAACGCACAAGGCCAAGGTATTTTTGCATAACGAGCACATTTTCAGAGTACGCAGATAATTGAAACACAAAGTTGAAACATGAAAAAGTTCTCTTTATTGATAATGAACATCTATTTATAAACTCTTGAGCGAGTCATATAATTGCCGCACGGGCTTACAAAAGTGGACTAAAAATGAGATAGTCGTCATGTACATTACATCCTTTACTAAAATTTTCAAATGTTTAAGACCTCCAAGCGGGACAATCGCTTTTTCTCGGAGTTGTATGAGTTATGTTTGCTAGCTCCTGGGTCTTCAAAATACTTCAACTATGGCACGATCTGGGCGTGTCGGTTGGTGGACTTGAACGGGAAGTAGCTTCAGCTCCTCGCAGGATCTCCTTGGTACGGGAAACCTGTTTCAACGAGGGTCAGTACATCAAAATGCACTAGTGAAGGCGAGCTAACCCAACTATACCAATCAACACGTTGTTTTATATGAAGCATGCAAGTTATTTGTGGTCTTTCTATCTTGCCTTAGTTTATTTTACAAGCAAGCATTGATATGGAAATTTACTGAAATGAACTTGCCACCGTTCGGTGACTTTTACCTGCCCGTCTGAACCACCTGCACAATACTTATCATGTCCTTCCCTGCCACGAAGACGCAAGTTAGCTTGCACAGGTTTAAATATATGAGGGGATCACTAGCACGTTGCCAAAATGGACGGCTTAGTCTCGGGATGGAATGACGAGCAACGCATAGACATGACGTCACAGGCCATTCCGTCATATAGCAGGCGACTATCAGGAGTTCCGTCTGGATCAGATCGGTGTCAGTGCCCCAGCGACCGTCCGCAGAAACTAAGACCTTGTACACAAGTTGTCCGTGATCAAGCGAAATCTACTAAGTCATCAATCGAGGTAATTCAAGGCAATACAAGCACGGGACAAGTAACAGGGCAAGATCTATTTTGCATAGTCTTCCTGTTCAGTTTATTGCATGACAAGAAGAGTTCTATTCATAGCACAATTTATAGAAGAAGCATACATTCTAACTAAAATTGAAGCATAGTAAGAACATTTTAAACGAACTAGCATGCAATAAGATAACTGTTTTCAAGTTGATTGACAAGCATAAAGTAGTCCAAGTCTATTCTTTTTTATCTTGACATCTTTTAGTTATTATGGTACCGTTTGATCGGGGCAAGCAATAATGCAAGATTTTTGATGTGAAGACTTGGAAGAAGGGTCAACTGAATCGAATATAGCCACTTACAAGTTGGTTGGAGAAGGAAAGGAAAGAGGTGCTTCAAGACTCCGTTCGCACATCGTCTATTGCACGATTACCTGCATTGCCACGAACATTTGATCAATATCTCTTCTACTCTTTCCAAGCTCGGAATTGAAGTGCAGTTCAACGAACGAAACAATGAAATCCATCGAAATCGTTCAAGAAAACGCAAACAAATTCGAAAACCAACTCAAAGCACGAAAGCAACAAGGTGACAGCAAAAACTAGAAAAGAAAACTTGCAGCGGAGATGTCCCTCTTGACTCTGCCGCTAAGCCCATCCTCGGGACCCGGTCTACTGAATATGGGAATCGATTTTGAAGAAGCAAAGTCATAACGAGGATAAGTTCTTGTTTCAATCTATCCCGATCGAACGATAGGCAACCTGTGTTTGTAAGAGAAACATAAACTCAAAATTAAACCATTAAAAGTGCACAAATGAAGGATCCTGCCAAGAAATCATTATTTTCTTATGACACTACTCTCTAGAGTGAATCGTAATTTTGTTGATACTTGGTTTGGGGAGTACGATTGGTTGGAGTACAACATATCGAAAGATGTCTATTGTTTGGTTTGTTATCTATTCAAACCCAACTACGGACACCAAGACAGTGGTGATGCATTTGTTATTTTTGAGAATTTACATTTGAGGTTGAACCTCCTTTTTTAATTTTCTACGCATGCTCCGAAAAGGATGGATTTTATTGATAATACTTTATCCTATTATTTATGATTTTCTTTGTCAGTAGCTTTAATCACCTGTGATTTGCTTGTAAACATGATGCAAATTAATAGTTATTGTAGTTGAATCACCTTAAACTTTGATAAAATAACTATAAAAAAACAGAGAGAGACTTTTCTAAAACTATGGGATTTGGTCGAAAAAATCTATTTTATAATTGGGATGTTCATTGGATTTTGTACCCTTATGAATTGAGTTTGAGAGAGCAATTGATTCACAGAGTCATGTTTGTTCAACTTCATGTCCAAAATCTTAAACTAGGATTTGATTAAAGAAAAACATAATTAGGTACTTACAGTTCACGATGCTCCATACTCTTAGAGATCCAAAATAAATGTAGTATCTAGCTACAAATCACTGTGTCATCTTCAACCACAGCTTCAAAGAACAAAAACTGAGCAGGGAAAAGCCCTTTCAGTGAAGGCTTTTTTCAGAAACAAACCACTTCGTCTCCCTCGATCCCTTTTATCTTCAACTGCATGCGACTGTTGGTAGTCCGATGTTTCTCGAGTCTCGCGCAACCCAAATGAGTTGAGGGGAAATATTGTGGGAGTGGATAGGGAGGCTTATCGAGGCGGAGAGGGGAGTGTGGGAGGTCGAGGGGAATGCAAAAGCCATTGCAATCCGGTTGTTGTTTGATTCACGAGGTGACGAGGGGAGTGTAGGAGGGATTAGATATGTTTATCCATGTGATTCAATAAAGACAACTCTTTTGTTTAGTCCCTCTTAGTGGGCAAGTGGGCTTTGTAGGGAATGGATTATATCTCATCCAATCCGCGAGCGGGTGCGCAATTTAATGCGCGTTTTTACGCGTTTATTTTTTATTTCCGTTGATTTGGTCTGATGGGTTGCTGATCTTCTGCGGAACCTCCGTCCAATCTCTCTTTTTCGGATAAGGTTGTGATCGTTCGTGGGATTCGTCATCGGATGCACGGTGAAGTGGATCGAATGATTCGTTGTATCTCGGAAATAGATTGCCAGGAATCCACTGCACTGTTCGTGGAGTGAAATTCTATTCTAAAGACAGCGTGTAACGTGTCTCGAATTCTCTACTATTTTTTGTTTTTAATTTTACATCTTTCAATTTGTATTTTTAGAAATTTATCCAACAGTAGGGAGAGGGCTGAGGGGAGAGCAAAAGCTAATGTTTGATTCCAAATACAACAATACACCCGACCCTCTCACCCAGTTGCTCCCACCACACGTGAAGTGCTCGGGGAGTACATTTGTATTTTTGCACGTTGCGTAGGGCCAACGTGTAGTGCTCTTTGTTGACCGAACGGAAGAAATGACAGAGCTATTAAAAATGGAGGAATCAGTGAGAAATAAAAAAAATTGTGTCAAATGAACAAAACTAATAAAAAGTGGAAGGTTCATACAAAATAGTTTTTTTTTTATTGGAACTGATAGAAAAATGACAAAAATAGGTCAAAGTCAAACTGTCAAATGACATTAAAAGGACAAAAAAAGTAAAAAAAAAAAAAAATTAAGGTTGTCATCTGCGAAACGGAGTCATCGTCAGAAACAAGTCCGCAATTATAAAAATTTATTGAAGGGGGCTGACAGCAAAACGACTAAAAATAGATCAAAGTCAAACAGACCAAAAAGCATTAAATTCAATGTTGTCTGTATGCGAAATGGAGTTCACAGGTAAATTCATCATTCAAAACTAAGTCCATAAACACAAAAATTTGTTTAAAGGAGCTGGTATCAAAATGGCTAAAATTGATCAAAGTCAAAATTGTCATAAAGAATTAAAAGAACCAAAAAGTAAAACAAATTCAACGTTCTCGATAGTGAAATTGTTGTTCGAAAACAACTAGATACAAAAATAACAGAAAAATATTTGAAACTGATCAAAGTCAAATTGATAAAAAAATATTAAAAGTGCAAAAGAAAAATTAATGTCTAAAACAACAGTTACGGAAAAAATTATCGTTTGAATATGTCCGTAAGGACAAAATTTTGTTGATTGGACCTGATATCAAAATCACAAAAATAGATCAAAGTAAAACCGGTCAAAAAAATATTAAAAGACAAAAAAAATTATGTTGTCATTTGCAAAACGGAGTTCATGCGTTGTCGTTCGAAAACAAGTCCATCGGACATAAAATTTTATTAATTGGGGCTATACCAAAATAAGTAAAAATAGGTCAAAGTCAAACAGACCTAGAAGCATTAAAAGGACAAAAAATTTAATTTTGTTTGTATGCGAAATAGAGTTCACGAGTAAAATCATCAATTGAAACGATCGGTAGACAAATTTTTTTATTTGATATAGTAGCAAAATGACTAAAATTAGTTAAAGTCAAACCAGTCAAAACATATTAAAAGGACAAAATAGACAAATTTTATGATGGTGTCAGATCTGTTGGTTTTGCTTTAGCAAAAACTCAAGCTCCTTCCTTTTTTTAGTCCCACATCGGATGGGTCAAACCTTTCTTGTGTACATATATTAGTTTTTCTTCTTTGCTCTCTTAAAATTGTTCTGTGGGGAACCCCTTGGGCCACGCGCGCGCCGCCGCCGCTCGGTTCGACGCGTAACGGGTGCGGGTACGCACCCACATCTGCGGGCGCCAAATGCCGATTCGATTTTCTCTTCGAGTTCGGACTGGGACCCTAAAATATTTTTTGCTCCTCCTGCCTTTTTTGAACCGTTCAAATTTTGAATGTTGGGACACTGTCCAGATTCATTGAACCTTGCCTTGCCACAGCTCATTGTTTGACAGCCTTTCTTACATGTTTTATTTATTACTTAATGGCCTGTTTATGAGCCATTAAGTACCTGTCTGTGGCCAGATTCATTGAACCTTGCCACAGCTCCAGCCTATTTATTGGGTCTCCTTCTCCTTCATTTTATACAGAAAAGATTCCTACGTCAAAACTCTCTTTCACTCCTATCTCAAACGACATTCTAATTTCCAAATCCTTGCTCTGGGCAGAGCTAAGTCCGGTCTCTCTCTCTGAGTTTTGTCCGACGAAGAGAACCCGGTAGTCAGAAATTTTACCACTAGGAGCTTCCGAGAAACGTCTGCACATAGACCTCAGATAAACTCTTAGGGCAGTGCTTCGTGCACGACTTCCCCGGAGGCCGGTAACAATTTTATTTCTTACTTTCCTTGTTCTTTGAAAAATATTATATTTATATTATAAATATTTATAACAATCTAAGAGTTTATCCTTTTTAGCTATTGTTTCTAATTTTTAAAAAAGATATTTCTGTCAACTGTTGCTTATTACAACAAGAACGAATTTTGATTACTGTAGGTACATATACAAAAAATTTGGTTTTACAAACATGAGAACAAAACGAATTACTTGTTACCAAATATAAAAGCATATTTTCTACCAAATTTGTTCACATTTTAATACTGCAGCATATTTGTTAAACACTAGCATATTTGATTGTTAGCGAATTATTTATAACCTCCTAACATACTATAGCATATTTTGCTACATACCAAATAAACTATAGTGTTGTCATTCTAAATAAATACTTGTCAAAATTGATTCTTAATTGCTGATAGCACATTACTTGCTGTTAAAATAGTACTGCAGCAATTTAGTACATATTAATTGTTGGTAGCAAACTGTTATAAATATAAAGTTATTGTAGCAAGTTTAATTTTTAATTGTATTGTCAAAGCAAGAGTACTATTAATTTGAATTGCTAAAGGAAGTTTATTATTTATTTTGTTTATAGGTATATTTGGTTGTGTATTGACATAACAAATTGTGTTGTTGGATCACTCTATTTGGCATATTGTTAATTCCAATTCCTTTAAACAATTTAAGTCAAAATAAATAGTTAAAGTGAAACTGCAAATCTCTTTGAGTCTGGATTAAATAAATATCAATTTGGGAACAAGCCGAAAGGGTCCTTCTGTCAACCGGGTGTAAATAGCCCTAAGCGACACGGTATTTAAGTGTCTTTGGACCACCGCTAGTTGGGAACCGACCCCTACAGCTAACTCAAATCAATCTACACTTTATAGACTCAAGATTTTAAGATTGATTAGCAAAATCACTTGAACTATTATTCTAAATCATTGGACATTGTTATTGAGTAATTTCGTATCTTTCAGACTTTCCTCATTTACAACCATGACTGCCAAGGATGAGATTTTTACTGCTAAACCTGCAAAATTCAACGGGACTTTCTTCAAGAGATGGCAAAGTCAGATAAAATTTTGGCTCACTACCTTAGGATTAATCTCAGCCATTGATGGTTCCACACCAATCACAAATGACTCTGATGACACTGAGTCTGACATAGGTGTATCCAAGTCCTCTGGTTCTTCTAGACCCAAGACCCCTAAGGAAATAGACTACCATTGCTTCCATAGAATTCTAAGTGCTTTGTCTGAATACTATATGACATATTCTTTGAATACAAAAGTGCAAAAGAACTTTGGGATGCCCTAGAAGATGAATATAGCTGTGATGATGCTAGAATTGAAAGATTCAATTCATCCTCATTCAACAGGTACTTTATGGTAGATAACAAACCTATAAATGACCAAATACATGAATTCCAAGAATACCTTAGGCATATTCAAGCCAAAGGCACTTTCTTCTCTATTGAGTATAAAATAGCCTGCTTAATAGACAAGCTTCCTCCTTCTTGGTCTGATGTCAAGAAAGACCTTATTCATACTCAGGGTGACCTTACCTTTGCTCAAGTCCTAAAGAAAATTAGAACAGAAGAACAAATTAGGCTTAGGTCTAACCCTAAGTCTGAGTCTAAAGCTAAGGTAAACCTTGTAGAATCCCAAGGTAAACCCAAGCCTCATCCTCACCACCAAAACCATCACCACAATAAACCAAGAACCTTTGGTCAAACTCAGGATCAGAAGAGATTTTGTTTTGTGTCTGGTAAAACAAACCATATAGCCTGTCACTACCCAATTCTAGAAAATAGGGTATTTTTTTTTTATTTTGATAAATGGTGTATTATATTTAATTATTTATATTTATAATTAATTAGTGCTTGTCTTATTTTTATTTTGATTGTTTTAGGGTTTTGGCTAGCCTGGACCCATGTCCGACCCTAGTGGACCCCTGTCCGACCCAGCCCACACCCTTGTGAGAATTATTTTGGGGCTTAGATTTATTATTTTATTTTTAGGAGGTTAGTTGGAGAGATTTGGAGCTAGTTTGAGTGCATTTGGAGGCCCGGAACCCAAAACCGAGTGAGTAGGGGCGTTTTGGGAATTTGGTAACTTAGTGGAATCCCTTTAATAGCATTGGCCGGCCTACCTACCCCCCCCAAACCGTGAGCACAGCAGCCTCACTTCCCCCTCTCTTCATTTACTTCTTCTTCTTCACTTCTTCTTCTTCTCCACTTCTTCTTTCTTCTTCCTTCTTCCCCAAGGTGAGTTTTCTTCCACTTTTCTTCTTTCTTTCTTTCATTTCTTCTTCCTTAAGCTAACCCTCACCTTGCATTTTCTCTAACCTAGGTGTGAGAAGCTTAGATCTAGTGTGAGAGCTAGAATTGGTGGCTTGGAGCTTGAGGGAGGTGATTTGGAGTAGATCGGAGACTTGGGCCTTGGGATTCCAACTCCCAAGAGGTAAAACCTAACTTTCCCCTTCCTAATTATTTTTGTGTAGTGTAATTAGTGTTGTAGAACCTTCCTAGACCCTAACCCTACCCGTAGGAGGAAGTTGGAACTAGTTTGGGTGAGTTTAGAGACTTTGACATTAGGTTTTGTGTCGAATTCGGGTGGAATCCGAATTTGGCCCAATTTTGGGTGATGCCCTAGGTTAGATGGACCTAGGTAGACGTTGTCGGGTGTCTAGAGGGTGAGTGCGTGTCTCCGTTCGGACACGGGAAGCCGTGTCGCGGAGAAACGGGCGTTTCGGGCAAAATTGGGGCTTTTCGTCGTCGCCGATTCTAAGTGCATGTGCGTTTCCGCCACGGGCCTAGAATCGACGTGGAAGCGCATTTTCTAGGATCTAGATATCGTGTAGAGCGCGTGGGTAAATTTTGGGCCGATTCCGAGTTCGTTTGGTGTGCGTTTCAGGAGGTTTTCCGAGCCGCGCACCACGTGTTCGTCGAAATGACCGAACGGCCATTTCGACTTGGTTTCCTCGTTTCGGCTTTGTGCGCGCGTTGGGTTAGTATCGGGGAGTGTGTGCTAGAGTTTTCGGGCTATATTTTATATATTTTAGGGTATTGGTGAGTGTCGGGGTCGTTGGGCGTGAGTAGGGCGTGTGGTTTGAGTGTTGTGTGCGTGGTTGTGTTTGTTTTGATATGTGTATATATATATATATATTTATATATATATGTATGTTTGTTTATGTATATATATTTATATATATATGAGTGTATTTATATCTATGTGCTTGTGTGTATATGTCTATGTGTATATATATATGTATATGTGTAAGTGTGCTCGTGTGTATATGTATATATATATTTGAATATGTGTGTGTGTGTATATATCTTAGAGTGTGTGTGTATTGATATATATATATATTAATATGTGTGTTTATATATATATTTGTAGCTATGTATATATATATTTATGTGTGTGTGTGTTTTAGTGTGTGAGTGTGCTAGTGTGTGTGTGTTAGAATGTGTAGTTAAGTGTGTGTATATATATATGTATCTAGTTATATATATATATAGATATATATGTATGTATATATATATATAGATAGTGATATATATATGTATATATATGGGTGTGTGTGTGTGTGTATGTGTGAGATGGAGGGGGGAGAAAACAGCAAGTAGCAGCAGCGCAGCGGGAACCAGCAGCTGCAGCAGCAGCAGAACCAGCAGCAGCAGCAGTAGCAAGTGCAGCAGCAGCAGAATCAGCAGTAGCAGCAGCATGGGCAGCAGCATCAGCATGTAGGAGCAGCGGCAGCAGCAATATGCAAGGGCAACAGTAGCAGTACGCAGCGCTAGAGCAGCAGCAACATTTGCAGTGAGGTAGTAGGGAGATAGATTGATAGGGTGTATATATATATCTAGATAGTTAGATAAATAACTAGATAGATATTAGATAATGAATAAGATTGATAGATAGGTAGTTGGATAAATAGGTAAGATAAGTTATTGATAACTAGATAGATAGGTAGATATGGTAGATACCTATATCTATATGCATAGATATATATATATATATATACCTAGAGCTAGATATATATTATAGTTAGTATATATATTTATGCGTAGGGTAAGATGATGGGTAATCGGGTAAATGTGTGTGGATATCTATATACATGGGTATATACATACTTAGATGTATATATATATGGTAGATATATATATTACCTAGCCTAGATTAATAACTAGGTATATAATTAATAGCTAGGCAGCTAGTTAGAGGGCCTTAGGGCGAAACTTCAATACCTTGAGATACCGAGGTATCTCGATACCTTGAGATATTCAAGGTATTGAGTTTCGAGCGGGGTATTTGAGCATTAGCCTAGGAAATGCTTTGGAGTGATTTTTATATGTTTATATATATATAATTACGCGTGCTAGCATAGGTTTTAGCGGGTTTAGGCGGGGTGCGTGGCCTAGGGCGAGGTATCGGATACCGAGGGTATCCCGGTATCTCGATTAGGCGAGTTTGTGAGTTTAGTAGCTTAATGAGCTCGGTTTGACCTAGAATTTCAGGGGCACCCTAGTTTGACCTAGCTTTGACCATAATTGTCCCCGTTGACCGTAAAAGTCAACGTTTGACCTAGTTTTGACCTAGAGTTGACTTTTTGGACCCCGTGTTGACTTTTTGACCCGAATTTCACCGGTTTGACCCGTTCGACCTAGAATAGCCCTAGAAGCCTGTTTTTAATTATTTTATATCAGTTTAAATGCTTAGAACCCTGTTTAATCCTTGTTTTTCGCATTAGGTCCCTGCGACACCGGTCCGGACGTCGATCCTCATCAGTTGCTCAGGACATCAGGCGAGTACCTACCTCTGATAGTTTCCATTTCATGATAGCGTTTATATCACTTGTTCTAGAACTGTAATACTTGATTCTGACACATTATTACACGAGCTGGTACTAGTGGATCCCGTCATGAGGTGCTATCCCCCTTACCGTGTTCAGCGGGTACTCTATCACGTGTATTTCATCATGTGCTTCGGGTATTGATTATCATGTGCTATCATGTGCTTCTTGTGCTCTCGCCTTCGTGTGCGCGAGCTATTATCATGTACGTAGCGTGTTGTGGTTGGATCCAATGGTATTAGTGGGGGAGGGGAGTAGTGAGTTGGTTATGTGATCAAAGCCAAACAGTATTCATGTGTATGTCGGTTATGCAACTCACGCATAACGGAGTTATCTTAGTGTTTTTCATGTGCAACCTAAGCCGATCACATAACGAACTTGTGCTCAAGGCACTTAGCTAGTATTCATGTTTCTCACCTGCAGTTACTCTTCCACTACTTGTATTGTTCTCCAGTTTATATTACAGCTATTTATTGTGCTCCAGCATATATTTATTTCCTGTGCATCTTGATTACTTTTCTATTGCTCGTCATATACACCTTACCATGCATTTGGAGTTGCTTTCAGAGTTATGTACTTCGCTCCAGTCCTGACTGGGCATATTTTTTCCAGAGGATCCTGAGGACTATTGCCCTACGTTCTACGGGCCTGGTGTTGACGACTGTTGTGACCCCGAGGAGGAGTGCGCCGAGGAGACGCCTATAGCACCCTAGTTAGCTAGGTGGGTTTCCTGGGTTTTTCCAGTGGTTGTATTTTGGATGACTGTACTTATTCTTTTGATGCTGTGATGTTGTAGCTTTTAGACTTGGACTGTATTATTTTGGATTGCCTTGCTCTCTTGGTTCTGTTTCTTGTTTATATCATATCGTGCTTATATTCTTCCTCTAGTTTTGTGATTGAGATTATTGTTATATATATATTGCGTGGTTGCCCTCCTGTTGGAGAGGATTTTATTCACATATATATATTGCGTGGTTTGCCCTCCTTTTGGAGAGGTCATGCCGGATTTTTCAGTGAGATATAGATAGATATGGTTGACCTAGAACGGACCTTTACAGCGTTCTACCGCCGATTCTGCGGCGTAGGCTGGACGTACCCACGGCTCATGCCCGATTTTCGGGTGCGGGTCGTGACACGTTTTTGGTGGTGGCCCATGCAGGTCTGCTTCTTAGGTTACCTGCAGTAGGATATAGGAGATAGGCTGAGAGAGAGTGTGCTCAATCACAACTAGGACCCCTCCTGATTTTTCTTGCTATCTTAATTTTTCTGAAATTGTTTTCTTTTGCAATATTACTGTCCTTCCTTGATGTTATCGTTTCATGCACTATATTGACTTCTTTTGATCTGTGTTCAGGATACCTCCGAAGACCAGATCTCAGCGCACCGCCCCAGCAGCTGCCACCGAGAGGTCTGCCACCTCTCGACCTGCTCGACGTCCGGCAGCCGCTACCGCTCCACTCGCCACTCCTGCGGTTGAGGGAGCTTCAGTTTCTCTCGGAGATCCCCTTACTCCCATTGATCCGAGAGCCACCCCAGTTGTCCCGGTGGTACCTCCTCCACCACCGCCTGCGCCAGTAGATGCTACGCAGTTGTTCGCATTCTTCCGAGAGATGATGGATGCACAGTACCGCCAGGCAGATATTATGAGGATGGGCATTGAGAATGCTCATCAGGTGGCTTTGACAGCTGTCGACAGGGTGGCTCAGATCCAGCCACAGCCAGAGCAGGCTCAGTATCCTAGGCCGGGTACTATCATCGATTTTCAGAGAATGCGGCCTAAGGAGTTCCGCGGCACAGAGGGGATCCTGTACGCCGACGACTGGATCGAGCATATAGAGGGCATCTTTCGGCTGGCGATGATCCCAGCCAGCATGCAGATAGAGGCAGCGGGCAGCCAGATGTTCGACCTTGCCCTCACTTGGTTCCGCACGGATACGCGGATAGCAGCTCCGGGATTGACTTGGGAGGCTTTCAAGAAGCTTTTCAAGGAGAAGTTCTTCCCGGACGTGGCTCTCAGTGCCTTAGAGAGTCAGTTCGAGGCGCTCGTCCAGGGGAGTATGCTAGTGGATGAGTATGCAGCAGAGTTCTGCCGTCTGGGCATATTTGTTGAGGGGTTGTCTGAGGCAGCGAAGGCGCGGAAGTTCCGCAAGGGCTTGGTCATGGCGGTCAAGTCCTTGACTAGGAGCGACCGCGAGGCGACCTTCGAGCAGATTGTCAGCGATGCTCAGAGGGCTGAGGATGATTTGGAGCTGAAGACGAAGAGGGGCAGAGACACTTCCGGAGCAGGCAGCAGTGCAGGCCCGGCCAAGAGGCCATTCCAGCAGACCCAGCAGCACCAGGGTCAGGGTCGGGCGCCCTTCCGGCAGGCACCTCAGCAGCAGAGGCAGGGTCAGCAGCAGGGCCAGAGGCAGCCCATCGTTTGCCCTTTCTGTAAGAAGCCAGGGCACGGATGGGACATATGCAGAAAGAGGCTGGGCAGATGTTTATTGTGTGGCGCCGCAGACCACCAGCTGAAGGATTGTCCTTCAGCGCTTGCCCGTACAGCTCAGGGCGGAGGAGCCGCTCAGAGGGCACCAGCCAGAGCACCTGCAGCGCAGCAGAGAGGTCAGCCTTTGCAGACTCAGCAGCAGAGGTTCGCCCAGCACCAGCAGCAGCACCGAGGAGGACAGCAGGGGCGAGCTTTTGCCCTGACAGTGGACGAGGCCGAGCCAGTTGGTGATGTTATCTCAGGTTCTGTTCTCCTTGATTCCATTCCAGCACTTGCTTTATTTGATTCCGGTGCTTCCCATAGCTTTGTGTCTGTATCTTTTGCTGTTAGACACCATCTTGTTGCTGAACCTTTAGCTAGACTCTGCAAGATCACGATCGGGGGTGGTATCATCCTAGTCCGTGATGTCTGCAGAGACCGGAGAGTTACCTTGGGAGGCCGGGAGTTGAGTGTGTGCCTACTCGTAATGCCACTTTCGAGCTACGATGTTGTACTCGGGATGGATTGGTTGAGTACGCATTGTGCTAGTATAGATTGTCGTGGAGGCAGAGTTTTGTTTAGTCCGCCGGGTGAGCCAGAGTTTCAGTTTGCCAGAGGAGCAGCGGAGCAGACCGAGGGAGTCTTCTGCGGAGCCCTGGTGGTAGAGCCGAGGTCGCTACATCCACTGATAGAGGAGTATATGGATGTCTTTCCGGAGGAGTTGCCAGGGTTACCTCCGGACAAAGACGTGGAGTTCTCTATAGACTTGGTGCCAGGCGCGGAGCCGATATCCCAGCACGTCTATAGAGTCAGCAACAGTGAGCTGATAGAGTTGAAGAAGCAGGTGGATGAGCTACAGGACAAGGGATTTATCAGATCTAGTTCTTCTCCGTGGGGTGCTCCGGTACTTTTTGTGCCGAAGAAGGATGGGTCGATACGGATGTGTATCGACTACAGGGCTCTGAACAGCCTCACAATCAAGAACAAGTATCCGCTGCCGCGTATTGATGATCTATTTGACCAGTTGAGCGGAGCGAGGGTGTTTTCCAGGATTGATCTGAGGACAGGCTACCACCAGGTGAAAGTCAGGAAGGAGGATATTCCGAAGACAGCTTTTCGGACCAGATATGGACAGTATGAGTTCTTGGTGATGCCGTTTGGGTTGACTAATGCCCCGGCAGTGTTCATGAATCTGATGAACAAGGTGTTCCATCAGCATCTGGACAGGTTTGTGGTGGTGTTTATAGATGACATCTTGGTGTATTCGAAGACCCCAGAGGAGCACGAGGAGCATCTGAGGATAGTGCTGGAGACTCTCAGGAAGGAGGAGCTTTATGGAAAGCTCTCGAAGTGTGAGTTCTTCCTTGACAAGGTTGAATTCCTTGGTCATGTGGTGACTGGAGAGGGTATCTCGGTGGATCCGAGAAAGATCGTGGCAGTTGAGGCATGGAGTGCTCCGAGTTCAGTAGCCGAGGTCAGGAGTTTCTTGGGACTGGCAGGCTACTACAGGAGATTTGTTCAGGATTTTTCCCGGATTGCAGAGCCGTTGTCCAGGCTGACCCGGAAGGACGTGGAGTTTGTTTGGTCAGAGGAGTGCCAGATCGCCTTTGATGAGCTGAAGAGGAGGTTGACGACAGCTCCAGTGTTGACGTTGCCATCAGGTTCTGGAGGATTCACTATCTATAGTGATGCATCGGGGAAGGGACTGGGTTGTGTGTTGCAGCAGAATGGGAGGGTGATTGCCTATGCTTCCAGGCAATTACGTCCTCATGAGAAGAATTACCCTACCCACGATTTGGAGTTGGCAGCGGTCATTTTTGCTCTTAAGTTGTGGAAACACTATTTATACGGAGAGCGTGTGGAGATCTTCACAGACCACAAGAGCTTGAAGTATGTGTTTACCCAAAAAGAGCTGAACATGAGGCAGAGGAGATGGTTGGAGTTGATGAAAGACTTCGACATATCATTGCAGTATCATCCAGGGAAGGCGAACGTAGTTGCGGATGCATTGAGCAGGTATCCGGTAGCTATGTGCCTGACTACAGATCGTTATCTTCTGGCAGATCTAGAGAGCTTGGGCATTGAGGTGATAGTGCCTGGAGTTGAGATGCAGATGTGGGGACTGCAGATTCAGTCAGAGTTGGTAGACCGGATCAGGGCTACACAGTTTGAGGATGAGTCCCTGAGGAGCATCAGGGAGCAGGTTCAGATGGGATTAGCAGATGACTTCACCATTGCTGATGATGGTTCCTTGCGGCACGGTACCAGGTTGTGTGTGCCGAGTGGGTCGTTGCGCGAGGAGGTTCTCCAGGAGGCGCATCGATCCCAGTACTCTATGCATCCAGGTGCCAATAAGATGTATAGAGATCTGAGACAGCATGTATGGTGGTACGGGATGAAGCGGGAGGTAGCACGCTTCGTATCCCGATGCTTAGTGTGCCAGCAGGTGAAGGCGGAGAGGCAGAGGCCAGGAGGATTACTCCAGCCGTTACCCATTTCGGAGTGGAAATGGGAGCATGTGACCATGGATTTTGTTTCTGGGCTTCCCCGTTCTCCAGGCGGGAAAGATGCGATTTGGGTCATCGTGGACAGGTTGACCAAATCGGCCCACTTCCTACCATTCAAAGTGGGTACGTCTACAGAGAGACTAGCAGAGATGTATGTGCGCCAGATAGTCAGACTGCATGGAGTTCCAGTGAGCATAGTATCAGATCGGGACAGTCGCTTCACTTCGCATTTCTGGAGGAGTCTGCAGGCTAGCTTGGGCACCCAGCTCAAGTTTAGTAGTGCGTATCACCCACAGACAGATGGTCAGTCAGAGAGGACCATTCAGACACTTGAGGACATGCTACGCACCTGTGTTTTGGATTTCAGAGGCTCTTGGGAGGATCACTTGCACTTGGTAGAGTTTGCTTACAACAACAGCTACCAAGCCAGTATCGAGATGTCACCTTTTGAGGCGTTGTATGGACGGAGGTGTCGCACTCCGTTGTCATGGGATGATGTAGGTGAGAGAGCTTTGCTTGGCCCGGAGATGGTGGTTGATGTAGCGGAGAAGGTCAAGCTCATTAGAGATAGACTTCGGGTGGCGCAGGACAGGCAGCGGCATTGGACCGATAGCCACCGGAGACCTTTGGAGTTCGAGGTACAGCTTAGAATCTAGATTTTGTTCTTGTGTTTGCTTGTGATTGCTTGTTTTAGACTAAGTGCAGAGACCTTGTTTGTGCTAGGTTGGAGACCTGGTGTTCCTGAGGATTTCTCCGACGCGGGGCACTATTCGCTTCGGTGGAGGCGGGAAGCTTAGCCCACGTTTCGTCGGACCCTTCCGTGTTCTTGAGAGGGTCGGCGCCGTGGCGTATAGGCTTAAGTTGCCGCCTACGCTGGAGGGAGTTCATGATGTGTTCCACGTGTCGCAGTTGAGACGGTACGTGGCGGATCCCAGTCACGTATTGGATCACTCGGAGATCGCAGTGGGCCCTACTCTTAGCTATCCAGAGCAGCCGGTGGAGATTCTGGATCGGCGGGAGAAGGTGTTGAGGAACCAGACTATTCCCTTGGTTCGCGTCGCGTGGAGGCATCACTCTCCAGGGGAGTCGACCTGGGAGAGGGAGGATGAAATGCGCGAGCGATACCCCTATCTCTTCGAGCCCTGAGGTATGGTTCTTTCTTTGCATTCCTGTCCTAGTTTCGTCTTTTAATTTCGAGGACGAAATTATTTTAAGGAGGGTAGGCTTGTCACTACCCAATTCTAGAAAATAGGGTATTTTTTTTTTATTTTGATAAATGGTGTATTGTATTTAATTATTTATATTTATAATTAATTAGTGCTTGTCTTATTTTTATTTTGATTGTTTTAGGGTTTTGGCTAGCCTGGACCCATGTCCGACCCTAGTGGACCCCTGTCCGACCCAGCCCACACCCTTGTGAGAATTATTTTGGGGCTTAGATTTATTATTTTATTTTTAGGAGGTTAGTTGGAGAGATTTGGAGCTAGTTTGAGTGCATTTGGAGGCCCGGAACCCAAAACCGAGTGAGTAGGGGCGTTTTGGGAATTTGGTAACTTAGTGGAATCCCTTTAATAGCATTGGCCGGCCTACCTACCCCCCCCAAACCGTAAGCACAGCAGCCTCACTTCCCCCTCTCTTCATTTACTTCTTCTTCTTCACTTCTTCTTCTCCACTTCTTCTTTCTTCTTCCTTCTTCCCCAAGGTGAGTTTTCTTCCACTTTTCTTCTTTCTTTCTTTCATTTCTTCTTCCTTAAGCTAACCCTCACCTTGCATTTTCTCTAACCTAGGTGTGAGAAGCTTAGATCTAGTGTGAGAGCTAGAATTGGTGGCTTGGAGCTTGAGGGAGGTGATTTGGAGTAGATCGGAGACTTGGGCCTTGGGATTCCAACTCCCAAGAGGTAAAACCTAACTTTCCCCTTCCTAATTATTTTTGTGTAGTGTAATTAGTGTTGTAGAACCTTCCTAGACCCTAACCCTACCCGTAGGAGGAAGTTGGAACTAGTTTGGGTGAGTTTAGAGACTTTGACATTAGGTTTTGTGTCGAATTCGGGTGGAATCCGAATTTGGCCCAATTTTGGGTGATGCCCTAGGTTAAATGGACCTAGGTAGACGTTGTCGGGTGTCTAGAGGGTGAGTGCGTGTCTCCGTTCGGACACGGGAAGCCGTGTCGCGGAGAAACAGGCGTTTCGGGCGAAATTGGGGCTTTTCGTCGTCGCCGATTCTAAGTGCGTGTGCGTTTCCGCCACGGGCCTAGAATCGACGTGGGAGCGCATTTTCTAGGATCTAGACATCGTGTAGAGCGCGTGGGTAAATTTTGGGCCGATTCTGAGTTCGTTTGGTGTGCGTTTCAGGAGGTTTTCCGAGCCGCGCACCACGTGTTCGTCGAAATGACCGAACGGCCATTTCGACTTGGTTACCTCGTTTCGGCTTTGTGCGCGCGTTGGGTTAGTATCGGGGAGTGTGTGCTAGAGTTTTCGGGCTATATTTTATATATTTTAGGGTATTGGTGAGTGTCGGGGTCGTTGGGCGTGAGTAGGGCGTGTGGTTTGAGTGTTGTGTGCGTAGTTGTGTTTGTTTTGATATGTGTATATATATATATATATATTTATATATATATGTATGTTTGTTTATGTATATATATTTATATATATATGAGTGTATTTATATCTATGTGCTTGTGTGTATATGTCTATGTGTATATATATATGTATATGTGTAAGTGTGCTCGTGTGTATATGTATATATATATTTGAATATGTGTGTGTGTGTATATATCTTAGAGTGTGTGTGTATTGATATATATATATATTAATATGTGTGTTTATATATATATATTTGTAGCTATGTATATATATATTTATGTGTGTGTGTGTTTTAGTGTGTGAGTGTGCTAGTGTGTGTGTGTTAGAATGTGTAGTTAAGTGTGTGTATATATATATGTATCTAGTTATATATATATATAGATATATATGTATGTATATATATATATATAGATAGTGATATATATATGTATATATATGGGTGTGTGTGTGTGTGTGTATGTGTGAGATGGAGGGGGGAGAAAACAGCAAGTAGCAGCAGCGCAGGTGGAACCAGCAGCTGCAGCAGCAGCAGAACCAGCAGCAGCAGCAGTAGCAAGTGCAGCAGCAGCAGAATCAGCAGTAGCAGCAGCATGGGCAGCAGCATCAGCATGTAGGAGCAGCGGCAGCAGCAATATGCAAGGGCAACAGTAGCAGTACGCAGCGCTAGAGCAGCAGCAACATTTGCAGTGAGGTAGTAGGGAGATAGATTGATAGGGTGTATATATATATCTAGATAGTTAGATAAATAACTAGATAGATATTAGATAATGAATAAGATTGATAGATAGGTAGTTGGATAAATAGGTAAGATAAGTTATTGATAACTAGATAGATAGGTAGATATGGTAGATACCTATATCTATATGCATAGATATATATATATATATACCTAGAGCTAGATATATATTATAGTTAGTATATATATTTATGCGTAGGGTAAGATGATGGGTAATCGGGTAAATGTGTGTGGATATCTATATACATGGGTATATACATACTTAGATGTATATATATATGGTAGATATATATATTACCTAGCCTAGATTAATAACTAGGTATATAATTAATAGCTAGGCAGCTAGTTAGAGGGCCTTAGGGCGAAACTTCAATACCTTGAGATACCGAGGTATCTCGATAACTTGAGATATTCAAGGTATTGAGTTTCGAGCGGGGTATTTGAGCATTAGCCTAGGAAATGCTTTGGAGTGATTTTTATATGTTTATATATATATAATTACGCGTGCTAGCATAGGTTTTAGCGGGTTTAGGCGGGGTGCGTGGCCTAGGGCGAGGTATCGGATACCGAGGGTATCCCGGTATCTCGATTAGGCGAGTTTGTGAGTTTAGTAGCTTAATGAGCTCGGTTTGACCTAGAATTTCAGGGGCACCCTAGTTTGACCTAGCTTTGACCATAATTGTCCCCGTTGACCGTAAAAGTCAACGTTTGACCTAGTTTTGACCTAGAGTTGACTTTTTGGACCCCGTGTTGACTTTTTGACCCGAATTTCACCGGTTTGACCCGTTCGACCTAGAATAGCCCTAGAAGCCTGTTTTTAATTATTTTATATCAGTTTAAATGCTTAGAACCCTGTTTAATCCTTGTTTTTCGTATTAGGTCCCTGCGACACCGGTCCGGACCTCGATCCTCATCAGTTGCTCAGGACATCAGGCGAGTACCTACCTCTGATAGTTTCCATTTCATGATAGCGTTTATATCACTTGTTCTAGAACTGTAATACTTGATTCTGACACATTATTACACGAGCTGGTACTAGTGGATCCCGTCATGAGGTGCTATCCCCCTTACCGTATTCAGCGGGTACTCTATCACGTGTATTTCATCATGTGCTTCGGGTATTGATTATCATGTGCTATCATGTGCTTCTTATGCTCTCGCCTTCGTGTGCGCGAGCTATTATCATGTACGTAGCGTGTTGTGGTTGGATCCAATGGTATTAGTGGGGGAGGGGAGTAGTGAGTTGGTTATGTGATCAAAGCCAAACAGTATTCATGTGTATGTCGGTTATGCAACTCACGCATAACGGAGTTATCTTAGTGTTTTTCATGTGCAACCTAAGCCGATCACATAACGAACTTGTGCTCAAGGCACTTAGCTAGTATTCATGTTTCTCACCTGCAGTTACTCTTCCACTACTTGTATTGTTCTCCAGTTTATATTACAGCTATTTATTGTGCTCCAGCATATATTTATTTCCTGTGCATCTTGATTACTTTTCTATTGCTCGTCATATACACCTTACCATGCATTTGGAGTTGCTTTCAGAGTTATGTACTTCGCTCCAGTCCTGACTGGGCATATTTTTTCCAGAGGATCCTGAGGACTATTGCCCTACGTTCTACGGGCCTGGTGTTGACGACTGTTGTGACCCCGAGGAGGAGTGCGCCGAGGAGACGCCTATAGCACCCTAGTTAGCTAGGTGGGTTTCCTGGGTTTTTCCAGTGGTTGTATTTTGGATGACTGTACTTATTCTTTTGATGCTGTGATGTTGTAGCTTTTAGACTTGGACTGTATTATTTTGGATTGCCTTGCTCTCTTGGTTCTGTTTCTTGTTTATATCATATCGTGCTTATATTCTTCCTCTAGTTTTGTGATTGAGATTATTGTTATATATATATTGCGTGGTTGCCCTCCTGTTGGAGAGGATTTTATTCACATATATATATTGCGTGGTTTGCCCTCCTTTTGGAGAGGTCATGCCGGATTTTTCAGTGAGATATAGATAGATATGGTTGACCTAGAACGGACCTTTACAGCGTTCTACCGCCGATTCTGCGGCGTAGGCTGGACGTACCCACGGCTCATGCCCGATTTTCGGGTGCGGGTCGTGACATAGCCACCAACTGTTTCCATAGGAAGAAAGAAGCTGTCCAGACCTCTTTCAAAGGAAAACGTCCTGCCAAACCAGAAGCAAACATGCTTCTCAACGGCTCTTCTAGTTCCTTCAGGTCTGTAAGCTATCAACCCTTAGTCAATATTTCTTACCATTCTGACGATTGGTGGTTGGATTCTGGAGCTAATGTTCACATTTTCTTTGATCGCTCCGGTTTTTCAAACTATCAGGAATTAGGTGGAGGAGGTGTAACTCTAGGAGATGGCTCAGCGGCACAGATTATAGGAAGAGGAAGAATAGATCTAAAGATGACATCAAAAAAACTCTGACTCTTCATGATGTGTTATATGTGCCGTCTATCAGAAGAAATTTAGTTAGTGGGTCTCTCCTTGTAGCTTCAGGGTACAAGATTGTTATGAAAGCAAATAAAGTAGTATTTTCTAAGAATGACTCATTTATTGGAAAAGGATTTGTAAGAGATGGTCTTTTATTTTGAGTACCGTGAATAAAATTTCAGATCCTCCCTTTGTTGTTTCAAATGTAGAATCCTCAAATGTATGGCACAGTAGATTAGGTCATATGAATTTAGGTTCTATAAAAAGGATGATGAACTTAGATCTTATTCCTAAGACTCCAATCTCTCTCTCACTCCGTCCACAAGCTCTTATGTTCAAATATCTAGTTCACAACCCGAACAAAATATAGAACCTAGAAGGAGTAAAAGAGAAAGGATTGAAAAGAACTTAGGAGAAGGTTTCTTCACTTTTCTGATAGAGGGTGATCCCTCAACTTATGAAGAAGCAATATCTTCTCCTGATGCCCCTTTCTGGAAAGAAGCCATTAACATTGAGTATAACTCCATCATGGAGAACAATACTTGGTTTCTAGCAGACCTACCTTCAGGTAGTAAATCCATAGGTTGTAAGTGGATCTTCAAAAAGAAACTTAGAGCCGATGGTACCATAAAGAAATACAAGGCTACATTAGTAGCCAAAGGCTTTACCCAAAAAAAGGTATTAGATTATTTTGATACCTACTCACCTGTAGCTAGGATCACCTCTACCAGAACTCTTCTAGCCCTAGCATCCATTCATAATATGCTACTCCATCAAATGGATGTAAAGACAGCATTTCTAAATGGGAAAGAAAGAAATCTACATGGAGCAACCTGAAGGTTTTATTACTAAAGGCCAAGAATATAAAGTTTGCAGATTAGTTAAATCTCTTTATGGTCTAAAGCAGGCTCCCAAACAATGGCACAACAAATTTGACATAATCATCTCAGAATATGGTTTTGTGCCAAATGAGTATGACAAATGTATATACTCCAATATTTTAGATGAAAGTTGTGTCATCCTATGTTTGTATGTAGATGACATCCTTATTTTTGGATCATCACTAGAATTGATTACTAATACCAAAGACTATTTATCCAGCCAGTTTGATATGAAAGATCTAGGTGAAGCCAACTTGATTCTAGGCATGCAACTGTCCAAATACAAGGAGGGCTATACTCTATCCTTTGCACACTCTATCGAGAAAATGCTAAAAAAATTTGAATTTTTTGATAAGAAAGCTGCCCTTACTCCTTATGACAGTAGTGTTGTTCTAAAGAAGAATGAGGGCTCTCCTATGGAACAACATAGATATTCTCAGATGATAGGTTCTCTCATGTATATATCAAACAGGACCAGACCTGATATTGCATTTGCCATTGGGAGACTAAGTAGATATACTAGTAACCCAAATTAGTTACACTGGATAGCATTAGAAAGAGTATTTAGATATCTTAGGGGTACTCTAGACTATATGTTGCACTATACTAGACACCCTGATATCATAGAAGGTTATTCAGACGCAAACTGGGTAACTGACTCGCATGATGTAAAATCTACTACTGAATATGTTTTTACTCTAGGAGGAGCTGCAATCTCCTGGGGCTCATGTAAACAAACTATCATTGCTAGGAGTACAATGGACTCTGAAATGATAGCCTTGGACACTACATGCACAGAAGCCGAATGGCTAAGAAACCTTATTATGCATATACCTGTTTCTATTAATCCTGTTCCTGCAATTTCTATAAACTGTGATAATAAATCTATTATGGAACTACTAAAGCATGATTCTGTGAATGCTAAGATGAACAGGCACCTGCAGCTGCGCTTCAAGTCTATAAAGAGCCTATTGGACAAATATGTGGTTCTTGACTATATAAAGTCAGAAAAGAATCTTGCAAACCACTTGACGAAGGGTCTGTCTAGGACTTTGATCCTATAATCATCGAGGGGGATGGGGTTAAGCCCATAAGTAAAGTCACCAGCAGTGGCAACCCAACCGAGTCTGACTGGAGATCCCAAGAAGCCCGTTCAATGGGTAGGAACAAGCTGGACTTAGGTGACTTTTATGGAACACTGACCCGAGATTAAAATCTCATCATATAATGTCCAAGTGGCTGTACATGCGTACAATGATTTTCCATCCCTTTGGTGACAGTGTTCTTGAGTGGTATGGTTAGGATGAGTTTTTAAAAAACTCTTAATAAGTCCAAGCTGATATGCGGGGTTGAAACCTATCACCAACCCTTAAGGACTCACCTATATGAGAGGTCGTGAAGGCCGCAACTATGGGACAGGGCGATCCCAAACAACTCTCATGAATGTGAAAAAGTGCGCATGGCCATTTAAAAGCACCACCCGATAGACCAAGGACCTCTAGCGTACTATGTGTGCTATTTTTCTAAATCTGGTTCAAGAAGTCTGATTCAAGGCATAGTCCATCAAGCACTTCTTCAGATTAAGGCAATAGTCACTACGTGAGATTCAAGGCTGTAGTCCATCTCATTTATGCATAGTATTTTACTGTCCAGATGCTCTCTCTCTCTCTCTCTCTCTCTCTCTCTCTCTCTCTCTATATTTACTTCACTCTTATCTCTGTTTCGGAACTTGACCTTGGGGGGGGGGGGATTGTTGGCTTTGCTTTAGCAAAAGCTCAAGCTCCTTCCTTTCTTTAGTCCCACATCGGATGGGCCAAACCTTTCTTGTGTACATATATTAGTTTCTCTTCTTTGCTCTCTTAAAGTTGTTGTGTGGGGAACCCCTTGGGCCACACGCGCGCGCCGCCGTCGCCGCTCTGCCCGGCTCGGCTCGGTTCGGTTCGGTTCGACGCGCGTAACGGGTGCGGGTACGCGTCCACATCCGCGGGCGCCGAATGCCGATTCGATTTCCTCTTCGGGTTCGGGCTGGGACCATAAAATATTTTTTGCTCCGCCTTCCTTTTTTGAACCGTTCAAATTTTGAATGTTGGTACACTGTCCAGATTCATTGAACCTTGCCTTGCCACAGCTCATTGTTTGACAGCCTTTCTTACATGTTTTATTTATTACTTAATGGCCTGTTTATGAGCCATTAAGTACCTGCCTGTGGCCAGATTCATTGAACCTTGCCACAGCTCCAGCCTATTTATTGGGTATCCTTCTCCTTCATTTTACACAGAAAAGATTCCTACGTCAAAACTCTCTTTCACTCCTCTCTCAAACGACATTTTAATCTCCAAATTCTTGTTCTGGGCAGAGCTAAGTCCGGTCTCTCTCTCTGAGTTTTGTGCGACGAAGAGAACCCGGTAGTCAGGGGGTTTTACCACTAGGAGCTTCCGAGAAACGTCTGCACATAGACCTCGGATAAACTATTAGGGCAGTGCTTCGTGCACGACTTCTCCGGAGACCGGTAACAATTTTATTTCTTACTTTTCTTGTTCTCTGAAAAATATTATATTTATATTATAAATATTTATAACAAGATCAACAAACGAAAGGGAACGGATGAATTTGTTAGTCAACTAGGACTCTGAAGACACAAACTGTGTGTTTACCAGAGCAGGTAGTAAAACATATAATTTTGATTAATGTCAAATGGATCAAAAACAATTAAAAGGACAAAAGATTAAAAAAAAAAATTATTGGTTTGCAAAACGGAGTTCAAAAATAAATCCTATGTTGATTAGAGATGGTAACAAAATAACTAAAAATTGTTCATAATCAAACCGGTCAAATTAGTCAAAGTCAGGTCAAAAAGAATTAAAAGGCCAAAAAAGTAATAAAAAAACGTCCAACGTTGTTGGTTTTGCGAAACAGAATTCACAGGTGAAATCGAAATTTGAATATAAGTTTGTAACTGAAAAATGTATTGATTGGAGTAAGAGCAAAATGACTAAAATTTGTGAAAGTCAAACCTATCACCAACAATATATGGACAAATAGACAAAAAATTTGACAGGTCGATCACTAATCGGAGGAAACATATAAATTCGTCAGTCTAATATGAGTTTGTAGACTCAAAATTTGTGTTTATCGGAGCAGTAGCAAAATGGCTAAAAAAAAAATCAAGTCAAATCGATACAAAAAAGTACAAAAAGTCATAAAAAATACAACGTAATTATTTTACGAAATGGAGTTCACGAATAAAATTGTCGTTTGAAAACCAGTCCATAACACAAAAATATGTTGGTTGGAGCTGACTAAAATTGATCAAAGTCAAGTCGAACAATAAAGTATCAAAAGGACAGTCGTAAACTTTTAACATTGTTGGTTTGCAAAACGGTGTTCATGTGTAAAATCATCATTAGAAAACATGTCTATGGACACAAAAAGTTATTGATTGAAGCTGGTAGCAAAATGACTAAAATTGGTCATAGTCAAATCGGTTAAAAAGCATTAAAACGCTAAAAAGTAGGATAAAAAAAACTAACATTTTTTGTTTGTTGAGTTTATGATTGAAATCGTTATTTAAAACAAGTTCGTAGCCACAAAAATATGTTGATTGGAACCGACTAAAAATGGTCAAAGTCAAACTAGTCAAAAAGAATTATAAGAACAAATAAATCAAGAAAAACAACGTTGTTGTTGGTTTGTGAAACAGACAATGTATTAAAAGGACAAAAAAGTTATAAAAAATTAATATTATCGAATTATGAAATGGAGTTCACATGTAAAATCATCGTTCCAAAACAAATCCGTAGATACAAAAATTTGTTGATAGGATCTGGTAGCAAAATAACTAAAATTAATAAAAGTCAAACTGATCAAAAAGAATTAAAAGGACAAAAACTTGAAAGAAAACTTTAACGTTGTTGGTATGCGGACAAAGTTCATGAGTAAAATCATCATTCGAAAATAAGTCCGTAGACACAAACATTATTTGATTGGAGCAAATAACAAAATAATTAAAATTGATCAAAATAACATGTCAAAAAGCAATAAAAGGATAAAAAGAAAGTCAAAAAAAATCAATGTTGTCAATTTGTAAAATGGAGTTTACGGGATCGTTCAAACATAAGTCCGTAGACAAAAACAAATTAATGATTAGAGCTGGTAGAAAATTTGACAAAATAAAATCGTTCAAAATGCATTAAAAGGATAAAAAAAAATAAAAAAAAATAAAAAAAAATCAACATTGTCGGTTCATGAAATGAAGTTCATGGATGAAATCGTCATTCGAAAATTAGTCTGTAGACAAAAAAATGTGTTGATAAGAGCTATAGCAAAACGACTAAAATTAGCCAAAGTCAAATCAATCAAAAAGTATTAGAAGGAAAAAAAAAAAAAATTAATATTATCGGTTTGTGAGGCGTTCATGCATGAAAACATCATTTCAAAACAATTAAACACAAAAATTTGTTTCATTGGAGCAGTAGCAAAATGATTAAAATTAGTCCAAGTCAAACCTATCAAAAATCATTATAAGGGTAAAAAAGGACTTTGATAAAGGCACTATAAAAATAACTCGGAACTAGTCTAGGATTGGTGCTAGTCCAATTAGAAAGAAATTTTACTCAGGCTAACCAAAATTTTACTGGGGCTGTCCACCCTCTTCACCTTCCTCCTCCTGCTTCTCCCCCACCCTCCTCCGGCCTCTCCTTCTCCCTGTTCTTGCGATCTTTTGCCTCTCCGCGTCGTCCATCTCGCCATCGACCGCTTTGCTGCTGTCGAGCCGCATCTCAAACACCTTTCCGTCGGCTCCGTCACGAAGGCGATGAAGAAGAAGAAGCAGCATGCGGGGGACTGCGCGCGACGGAGGCACACACTCGTGTTGTCACGTCCCCGATCCCGAAAGGGTCAATCGTCCTCGCTGGATCCTTCACGGAATCGATTCGTCCTCGCTGGGGCGTGATGCCGTACGAGCCTGGAGTTGCGCTCGTACAAGGCAAGAACTTACAGTTATAGGAACCCACTTTGAAACACAATTTAGAAAACACATTCACAGATAATTGAAAACAAGTGCAGGAAGAAATATGCTTTTTCATTGATAATTCAGAGTAATTTACATAGAGTCTACATTGATGCGCCTTCTCGGCTACTTGAATTACATTAGAAAAGATAACTCAAAATGCAGGGCGCGCTCCATCAGATAGTCCCCGTCGTCCATACATTACGCCCTTGTATATGTTGAAAGTCCAAGCCTCCAAAATGATCTGACTCCAACTATACTTCAAAATAGAGGTGCTCCTAACGCTTCTTCGTCTATCCACTAGCGTTGCACCGTCTGAGTGCCTGAAATAGTTGCCCACAACGTGGGTCAGTACTCAACTTGTACTGGTGAGCGGGATGAACCCACTCGACTAAATCGACACTAGTTTATTAGGGGCGAGCATGCATTAAGATGACTTCTATAAAGAAGCAAGTGAATTCAATTCATATCAGTTGCATGTTTTGATAGAAATGAAAATAGCATTGAATCCAACCAGTGCATCGATTGCTTACTCAACCGATGCACGCCTTCCCTGCAACGAAACACAAGTATACTTACCATCTGCATAAGACAATAAATTAGTATGTGTTCTATTCTATGCGGTCATTGGTGTGATCGACACCTTAGGGACTTATTCCAAGCATTAACGGCGCGCCCTATCAGCCCGGGTAGCAAGCCCCGCTAGAGGTCCCGCAATGCATCGTGACGAACACGAATCAATATTTCCCTCCGGATCGATACGGTTTCAGTGCCCCGGAAAGCCGTTTCGAGGAAATGATAAACCTTGTGCACAAGTTGTCCCAGACCATGCAAATGCATGAACATTTTATATCTCACACAATGCATCGATATAAACAGATGAAGTAAAGTAGCAATATATATCTTATGCAACAGTTCATATTTTCTCAATGCGGTGTTCCGATTTTGATATCCCATGGGTCCAAACTCTATCCGAGGCACCAGGCCGTAACCAACAACCAAATTCCCATTCCAACCAACTCAAGTTATAAGGTGTGCAAGCATATAGTAAAATTAGTCTACAATTTCCATGTTCCTTTCTTAGTGGCTGGCATGCATTGTGGCTAAGCATTTCCTAGACGTCCAACCGGGCATCATCGAGTGAACGTTTGAAACATTAGAGAAGTTGGCGTGAAGAAGTAGGAAAGAAGGGACCAAACCACTCACTGGTTAAGGAAAAAGTTGCTGAAACAAGGAATCCCGCCTGGCGACGATCAAACATCAATTACGCGGACCTGCAACAGCACGAGCACCGAGTTAGAATTCTTGTCTATCCTTCCTTGCCGAACTCCCCAAAATTCAAGCTCCAATCAATAAAACCAACAGCGAAAACCAAGCAACTCGAAAGCAACACCAAATCAAATCCCAAAGCGGCAATCAAGAAAACCAAGCAACCAAACACGAAAACTATTGGACTCGTTTCAATAGAGGCATTTCCATGAGTTGGAAAGTGTAAACACCCTAAAATTTCAGTTTTAAAAAAAAAATCAATTTTTGGAATTAATATGCAATTTTTCAGGAATTTACATAGGCCCTGTAGTGAGTTTGTAATTTTTAATTGCCAATCAATAATATTAAAATAAAATAAAAATATGATTTTATGGTGTAAAATAGAAAACCGGACTTAGGATAATTTTCTGGGATTTTATTGGGCCTCAGACCTATTTTTAAAAGCCTAAAAACTATTTTTATAATTAATTAATTACTGTTTTATAATTATTTTTATTCTGTTTTTTAGCTTTTGGGCCGGCCCGGCCCAGTGGGCCGAGCCCGTTAAGAACCCAGCCCAGCCCAGCCCAGCCCAGCCCTCACACCCCTAGCTGGTCGGGCGGGTCCGCCCAGTCCGGATCCGCGCCCGACCCGACCCGCTTCTTCATCCCCTCCCCCCCACGTCGCCTGTGCCCGCGTCCCACGCTCCGCCGCCGGAAAACGCGCCACCACGACCGTGCCTCCCCTCCGCGAGAGCCCCCACGACCTCCCCCCAGCCCCGCCTAGCCCGGCCACGACCCCCCCGTGGATCCCCTATAAAAACCCTACCCCTCCGGCCTTTCTCCCCCAAACTCCACCCTAACGCCGGAACCCTAGCCACTGCCCTCCACCTCCCAACCGCCGAGAGCCGGCCATCCCCCTCCAGAACCACCCTCCTGCTCCTCCCCTCTCCAGAAACCCCCTCGGCGCCGCCCTAGTCGTCGACCAACCCCCACGTCTCCCTCTCCAAAGCTCCCCGTCGGCCATCCCGAGCTCCCCGACCCCCTGCCAGCTCTGCCCTAGGCCGGCGCCCCCTCGCCCACGGTCGACCAGTCTCCAGCGTGTCCTCCAGTAGCACCCAGGCCGGACACAGGCACACCCGGACGCGGACACGCAGTGGACACAGCTCAGACACAGGACTCGGACACGACAGTGTCGTGTCGGACACGAAGTAAACCCTAATTTTCCTACTCTGTTCAGGTACTCCTAATTTCCTCCTCGTAGCTCGGAATTCGATTCTGTAAATTTCTACGCGAAGCCTGTATGACCCTCTCGGTGCCCGGATAAACCGCTCGGGGCATCGCGTCCTGTGGTGATCGCACACCGCGATCCAAATACAAGAAAAACCAGACCCTGTTTCACCCCGGAACTGAGTGCGCCCCGCCAAACGGGACGACTTGGTCGCGTGCAGTCTTCACAGATACGTGCGCCTCGTCGATACGGACGTGTGAGACTTCACGGAAACTGATTCGGGTGTGTGTGCACACCGGAATCAACGCGTATCCGCGGACATCGCCCCGTATCCGCCTTTTCTATAATTCACCCTAACTTCGTGCACACACGTCGGATCGAGACGAAACTTGCGCCATCGGACTCGTAATGATACGCTGGTCCTGTGGGTCAAGTTTGGGCCGATTCTGAGAACGTTGACGAAATCGCGTGTCGTGGGCCCCACAGGCCCCGCTCGACGGGCGATTTCGTGATCGGCTCATCGGAATTCAAATCTGGAAATTCCGTTGGGTTCATATCAGCGTTCCTGACCTGTTGTCACTAAGTTTGGTGAATTTGGAGACCGTTGACCCTGACACGTTTTTCGGTACAAAGCGGGCCCACCGGTGGACCCCGTTTTGGGCCGAAATTGTCGTTTTTGCCCTTGTCTCCAAATTGGACCCAAGGACAGGCGTTCCTAGCTGTTTGACACCTTCTGAGCGTGATGGTACTATTTATTTCAGCTTTCGGAGACATCTCTGGAAATTTTCGAAACCAGGACCTAAGTGGAATTCAAACACCAGGCAAGTGCACCTTGCCAAACTTGCAGTCATTATTTTCATATTTTCTGTAAAAATACTCTGCTAGATTTCTTGTGCAAATTCATATAAACTAATTTAAAACTGCTTAACCTAGGAAACGTATGACGTACCTAGTGTCCGATCATAGTCGGGTGCCGACACCGTACGCGGTGTTGGGTTCGTCATTTATAGATGGATTTACGATCCCCTTACTTTGTACTTGACCTATCAAGTACCCTACAACCCAGGACACTTGACACTATCATGGACAGAATCCTCCTGAGATATTCGTGGTGATTCTGTATAGGATACAGGACTTGATAGAGACATTTATTTATAGACAGTATGACTTGTTGCATTAGTTATAATCCCGCTGACATGGACATGAGACGTTATGGTCATGGCTTGCGTGATTACATTGGGTGGGGAGAGACACACAGGCTACAGGCTATTATATATATATATATCTACTATTATTGTGAGGTTGTAGACTCTCCAGCAGAGCTAGACCCTTTACTTGTTATTACTGCTACCGGCTCCCCGACGCAGAGCTTGTAGCGGTCTCAGCCTGAGTACTAGTGTTGCTCTCATTTGCATATCACATAGATGGTTACATAGTTTACCCTGCTGTTCATTTAATTTAAATTGCACTGCTTTTATTTGGCTTGTTTTATTTTGTGCCTTGCTATGTCCACTGAGGACCTGGAATGGATTATGTCCCCAGGGTTAGCTGAGGAGCAGTATCCCGAGGTATACGGGACCGGAGCTGAAGCTATTGCTGGAGCTGAACCGAACACTGAAGACGAGGTGACTGCCGAGGACTTCTCCTGAGTGCCTGTCCCAGCACTCATTTATTTATTTCATGTTTATATCTTTGTTCCTGGCCTATAGAGCCAGCTTATTCAGACTATAGTCGGATTGTTTCTCCGACTGACTTGCTGTGATGATGTTGCTACTTATTTCCATTTGATTATGCAGTTTATTTCCTTATCTTTATGGATGAGATTAGTGTGGCTTGTTGTAGTAGACCTTATTTACAACTTAAGTACGCCCTGATGGTTCCATTAAATTGGGTTATCCATCAGTGCGTGCTGCTGGCCATTGCCGCGCATCTCCAGTCCCTCGGCATTTTGGGACTGGGGCGTGACATAGTTTTTGTGGTGGCCCGTGCAGGTCTTGACTAAATTGTTCGGTTTCAACTTAGGGACCGGACAGGCCTGCAATAGGATAGGTTATAGGATCTCATCCATTGATTGAATCGTTTTTGAACTCTATGTCGAATTCAATTTAATTGCTTGAATTGCATCCTGTTTTGATTCCTCTGTGTGTTCTCATTATTTCCTTTTGGTGCAGAGTTATGGATCCCAGAAGTGGTGACGAGACCCCCTTGGGTACACCGACTGAAGCAGGGTTTACCTGTGAAGCTGGAACGACGCCAGATACCAGAGGACAATCCTCCCAGAGCAATCAAACTGGCCAGCCAAGTTCTAGGTTCAGGCGTGATGACATCCCGCCTCCTCCCCAGTTCCCTCCTACGATGCCTGTCTTTCCTCCAGGACAGGCAATGGACGGCCAGCAAACGTTCCAGATGTTCTACGCAATGATGCAGGCCCAACAGCTGACCCAGCAGGAGGCCCAACGCCGAGAGGCCGAGAACCTAAGGAACAGCCTAGTCGCAGCATTGGAGCATGCAAATCCACCAAATAGGCGGCCAGCAACGGGATCCATCACGGATTTCTGCCAACTTAAGCCCCGTACCTTCTCGGGCAAGGAAGGACCAACTGAAGTGCATGAATGGCTTACAAACGCACAGCATCAGTTGGAGGCCGCCGAACTACCAAGGGACAAATGGATGACTGCCGTCAGCATGCAACTGACGGACAACGCACATCATTGGTGGCTGTCCGAAGAAAGAAGGCTCGGACATGATCAGGTTACCTGGGAGAAGTTCTCCAGACTCTTCCAGAAAATGTACATCCCTGTTGTGGCTCGGTCAGAACTCCGAGACAGATTCAACCGCCTGATCCAGGGCAACATGACGGTGGAGGAATATAACGCCGAATTCATTCGCCTGAGCCGCTTCGCCCCTTCGCTAATTCCTACCGAAGAGGAGAAGGCGGAGAAGTTCTTTGATGGGCTCAGGTTCGAGCTTCAGAAGTTAATCGGATCGGTCGTGCCCACCTCTTACACCGACGTTCTAGCTGCAGCACGTCGGCTGGAGCGCGTTACTCGGAGGGAATCAAGCCTGAAACGTCCCTTCTCCTCAGCACCGTCCAAGTCATCACCAGGGGAATCTGCTAAATGGCCCCAGAAGAGCCCGCCTCCAAGAGCAGAAACTAAGAACCTGCCTACTTGCCACTACTGCAGCAAGGTAGGACATATTGAAAAGGAATGTAGACGCAAGCTGGGACTCTGCCTGGTTTGCGGATCTGGACAACACTTCTCAAAGGACTGCTCAGAACGTCGAGAGGGAGTTCCAAATCGACCAGCCCCACCTGCAGCTCTTCCAGCTGGGAGAGCAACTCAGACAGGGCCTGGAGGAGCCAGGCCACCTCTACCACCTCAGGCAGCATTGTTCTAACAAGCTCGTCAACAAAGGGGTCCCGCTCAGGGACGAGGTCAGGCATATGCACTAGCAGTCACTGAGGAAGCTACTGCAGGCGAAGTGATAGCAGGTACCATATTAGTAGCTTCAATTCCTGCTGTAGTATTATTTGATTCTGGAGCTTCGTATTCATTTATTGCTGCTAGCTTCGTAGCCATACATAGAATAGCTACCGCACCTCTCTCGAAGATGAAGAGAATTCTAACGGGAGGTAGAATTATCCCGGTTAGTATACTTGTAGATCATGTTCGGTAGTAGTCTGTGGCCGAGAGATGCGAGCCTAATTCCTGATCTTTTCTATGCCTGATTACGATGTTGTACTTGGTATGGACTGGTTAAGTCAGTACCATGCGACACTGGATTGTCGGCTTGGAAAAGTGATATTTAGACCCCCTAGCCTTCCTGAGTTAGAATTTCTACGAGGAGCTGTAGAACAAGGGGTCCAGCCAACTCTTAGGGTATTGACTGTAGAAGAAGATTCAAGTTACCCAAGAGTCATAACGGAGTTTGTGGATGTATTTCCCGACGACCTTCCAGGTTTACCTCCTGATCGGGAGATAGAATTCACAATAGACCTAACTCCAGGAGCCGAACCTATCACTTCATCGGTATATCGGCTAGCACCTAAGGAGTTAGTGGAGCTGAAAACACAAGTTGACGACCTTCTGGAGAAAGGATTTATCCAGCCCAGTGTTTTACCTTGGGGAGCACCTATACTTTTTGTACCCAAGAAGGACGGATCTGTACGGCTGTGCATTGATTACAGAGCCCTTAATGCTGTAACTATTAAGAACCGGTACCCATTACCACGCATTGATGATTTGTTTGACCAATTGAGTGGTGCTAAGGTATTCTCAAAGATTGACCTTAGATCCGGTTATCACCAGATTAGGGTGAAGAAGGAAGATATCCCAAAGACGGCCTTCAGAACTAAGTATGGACATTATGAGTTCCTAGTTATGCTGTTTGGTTTAACCAACGCACCCGCCGTATTTATGAGTTTGATGAACGGGGTCTTCCATCAGTACTTGGATAAGTTCGTGGTGGTATTCATTGATGATATCCTAGTCTACTCCAAGAACCACGAAGAGCACGAGGAACACCTTAGAATTGTGCTAGAAACCTTGAGAAGGGAGAAGCTATATGCCAAACTCAGCAAATATGAGTTCTGTATGGACAAGGTGCCATTCTTAGGGCATATTATCTCGGGTGAAGGACTGTCTGTGGACCCAGAAAAGGTCACTGCTATAGAGACCTGGCCTACCCCTACCTCTGTTGCGGAAGTGAGAAGTTTCCTTGGACTTGCTGGGTATTACCGGCGGTTCGTAGAAAATTTTTCTAGGATCGCAGAGCCGATGACTAAGCTGACACGGAAGGACCAGGAGTTCATATGGACGGAAGAATGCCAGAATGCCTTCGAAGAATTGAAGAGGCGTCTAACAACAGCACCAGTCTTGACTCTTCCCTCAGGGTCAGGAGGTTTTGTTGTATACAGTGATGCGTCCGGTAGTGGACTAGGTTGTGTCTTGATGCAACATGGCAATGTTATCGCTTATGCATCGAGGCAGCTGAAGGTCCACGAGAAGAACTACCCAACGCATGACCTGGAGCTAGCTGCAGTGATTTTTACATTGAAGATCTGGAGGCATTATCTGTATGGAGAGAAGGTCGAGATATTCACTGATCATAAGAGCTTGAAGTATGTTTATACACAGAAGGAGCTCAACATGAGACAAAGGCGTTGGCTTGAGTTGATGGTGGACTTTGACATCGATTTGCAGTACCACCCGGGGAAAGCAAATGTTGTAGCCGACGCCCTCAGCAGAAAACCCTCGGCTTATTTCTTGACGGAGCAGCCCCAGCGATTACAAGACTTGCAAGATCTTCAGATAAAGGTTGTTCTACCTGGACAAAATGGTTTGCTGGCTAACCTCGAATTGAAGTCATCACTGGTGGAGAGAATCAAGGAAGCTTTGCCTAATGATGCCAGATTCCGAAGGCTGAGAGAAAGAACAGAAGCAGGCCTGCAGACGGGACTTCGCATCCACGAGGACGAAACATTAAGGTACGAAAATCGCCTATGTGTTCCAAATGGAGAATTAAGGCAAGAATTGATGACAGAAGCCCATAGCTCCATATACTCGGTTCATCCAGGAGGGACCAAGATGTACCGGGACCTAAGACAATATTACTGGTGGCATGGAATGAAAAGGGAGATTGCCCGCTTTGTGGCAAAATGCTTAGTCTGCCAGCAGGTGAAGGCCGAGCACCAAAGGACTGCAGGTATATTGCAGCCGCTTCCCATCCCTGAATGGAAGTGGGAGCATATTACCATGGACTTCGTCACTGGATTTCCAAGAAGCCCTAGTGGTAAGGATGCAGTATGGGTCATCGTGGATCGACTCACTAAGTCGGCTCACTTCTTGCCGTTCAGAGTCGGACAATCCACGGAAGTACTAGCCGACATGTATATGTGTCAGATCGTAAAATTACATGGAGTGCCGGTTAGTATTGTATCAGATCGAGACTCGAGATTTATATCTCACTTCTGGCGAAGCATGCAAGAGAGTCTCAGCACCAGGCTCAAGTTTAGTACTGCCTATCATCCTCAGACAGATGGCCAATCAGAGCGCACAATTCAGATCCTGGAGGATATGCTACGATCATGTATACTGGACTTCGGAGGATCTTGGGAAGATCATCTGCACTTAGTGGAGTTCTCCTACAACAACAGCTATCAGGCAAGCATTCAGATGGCACCTTTCGAGGCATTGTACGGAAGAAAGTGCAGATCGCCTGTATGCTGGAGCGATGTTGGCGAACGTCAAATACTAGGTCCAGAGCTGGTAACGAAGACAGTGGAGAAAGTAAAACAGATTCAGAACCATCTCCGTGCAGCCCAGGATAGACAGAAGCACTGGGTCGATGCACACCGACGACCCCTGGAGTTCAAGGAAGGAGAGCATGTATTTTTGAGGATCTCGCCCACTAGAGGTACTATCAGATTTGGCAGCAGAGGCAAGTTGAGCCCAAGGTACATTGGGCCATTTGATATCTAAGAGCGCATTGGTGAGGTGGATTACCGTCTTGCATTACCTCCATCATTAGAGGGAGTGCATGATGTATTCCACGTCTCACAACTGAGGAGATATGTGACGGACCCAAGTCATATAGTTGATCATTCTGAGATCTCGGTTGGACCTAGCCTGAGATACGAGGAGCAGCCAGTGGGTATACTCGACACCAGTGAGAAGACACTGCGAGGGCAGACAATCAGACTGGTTCGAGTAGCTTGAAAACAGCACTCTCCTGGCGAATCCACCTGGGAACGAGAAGATGTTATGCGCCAGCGTTATCCACATTTATTTGCAAAATCAGGTAGAACCTAAGCTTTCTTTAATTCTGTAAATTTTGCCTTTATAGTTTACCCTTCGATTGCGAGGACGCAATCCTCTTAAGGGGGGTAGATTGTAAACACCCTAAAATTTCAGTTTTAAAAAAAAAAAATCAATTTTTGGAATTAATATGCAATTTTTCAGGAATTTACATAGGCCCTGTAGTGAGTTTGTAATTTTTAATTGCCAATAAATAACATTAAAATAAAATGAAAATATGATTTTATGGTGTAAAATAGAAAATCGGACTTAGGATAATTTTCTGGGATTTTATTGGGCCTCAGACCTATTTTTAAAAGCCTAAAAACTATTTTTATAATTAATTAATTACTGTTTTATAATTATTTTTATTCTGTTTTTTAGCTTTTGGGCTGGCCCGGCCCAGTGTGTCACGCCCCGATCAACCGCAGGCAATCGACCGTTCCCGCTAGGCGGGAATCACCCTCGCCAGCGCTCCCGCGGAACGATCGCTTAACCCATCCGGGCGTGATGCCGCACGAGCGTGAGCCACGCCCGTGCAAGGCCATGGTTCATTGGCTAGCGGCAAGAGTTCTAAGCCACAGAGTTGCACAGATTGTCCGAGTGCAGCGGAGTTTAGGAACGCATAGCGATTCGATAACAGGTTCACTGAGTCGACAATATAGTGGAAGCATCGAAACAAGTAAAGTAATCTCTTTATTGATATGAAACATGTATTACAGGCGGCGTATAGCCGAGATTACAAGTCGCTCAAGCCTCTCTCTCTGAAACAGTAAAAGCGTGCCAAGTGGCTACAACTGTGGAATGAATGTACAGGCGATGGTCAGGCGATGTTCACAACTTATGTCTTGTATATGTGCTTCAGTCCCGGACGCACCGTTGCAAGGCTTCAGAGGGAACTCCTGGCCTTAGCACGCACGAAGGAGGCGTCTGCACCGAACGAGGTTCTCCCGCACCCTGCATACAAACTGGTGGATTATCAGTACATTGAATGCACTGGTGGAGAAGCTACTCGCCCGCTCGACAAATCCAAACACGTAACACAGGTTCCGTGCACAACTATTAAGTTGTCTTTCTAGTTGCCTTAGGATCAGTTTCATGCAAATATTGAATAGCCTAACGTGTCGGGCAGTGCGCCGTGCGATGTTTGAGGAAACACGGCGAGACTTACCAACTTACCATTTCTCCTTCCCTGTCCAAGGCAAACATAATTAATTCAAGCACGGGCAAACATAAACATTCAGGAGGCATAGCATATGCAAACATGAGTAAGGTTAGATTGTTCAAGTTTAAACACACGAGGTGGACAGAGTCATGGATAAGGATAACATGCAATGCGAGCACACGATGAACACACGATGCGCTGCAAGTTATCCCATCCGCACACGATGACTAAGCCACAAGTTATTTGCACACGATGATCACTGGCTTGATACCATAATGGACTAGTCATGGACATGGATAGCATGCAACGAGAGCTCATATTGGATACACGATAACACACGATACATTGCAAGCTATCCAGTCCGCACACGATGACTACACACGAAGTCTGCCCGGATCGGATCGGTGCCAGTGCCCCAGCACCGTCCGCAGAACTTATATCCTTGTGCACAAGTTGTCCATGATTGAACACGATTATTAAGTTCACGTTTTATGCAGTTAAGGCAACACGAGCACACGACAAGCAGTATTGCATGATTCATTTAGCTATTGGATATGCACAGTCTCTGTCACGCCCCGATCTCCCGCAGGCTATTTTGGCCGTTCCTGCTAGGCGAGAATCACCCTCGCCAGCGCTCCTGCGGAATGATCGCTTGACCCATCCGGGCGTGATGCCGCACGAGCGTGAGCCACGCTCGTACAAGGCCGTGATTCATTGGCTGGCGATAAGAGTTCTAAGCCACAGAGTCGCACAGATTGTCCGAGTGCAGCGGAGTCATGAACGCATAGCGATTCGATAACAAGTTCTCTGAGTTGACAAATATAGCGGAAGCATTGAAACAAGTAAAGTAATCTCTTTATTGATATGAACAAGTATTACAGGCGGCGTATAGCCAAGATTACAAGTCGCTCGAGCCTCTCTCTCTGAAACAGTAAAAGCGTGCCAAGTGGCTACAACTGTGGAATGATTTGTACAGGCGATGGTCAGGTGATGTTCACAACTTATGTCTTGTATATGTGCTTCAGTCCCGGACGCACCGTTGCAAGGCTTCAGAGGGAACTCCTGGCCTTAGCACGCACGAAGGAGGCGTCCGCACCGCGCGAGGTTCTCCCGCACCCTGCATATCAAACTGGTGGATTATCAGTACATTGAATGCACTGGTGGGGAAGCTACTCGCCCGCTCGACAAATCCAAACACGTAATACAGGTTCCGTGCACAACTATTAAGTTGTCTTTCTAATTGCCTTAGGATCAGTTTCATGCAAACATTGAATAGCTTAACGTGTCGGGCAGTGCGCCGTGCGATGTTTGAGGAAACACGGCGAGACTTACCATTTGTCCTTCCCTGTCCAAGGCAAACATTATTGATTTAAGCACGGGCAAGTATAAAACATTCAGGAGGCATACTTGATGAAAACCAAACCAATAGCATATGCAACAAGAGAGTCGTTATGTCTTGATCGTTCAGGTGTTTAGTTGTTTCTTGACATGATGCAATAACTCGCACGCGGATAGCCGCTAAGCGAGGATGACTTATCTATATGAACAGTTGTCGCTGGCGAAGCCATAAAGGACCGTTTATAGTCTTTGGGCGGTTGGGTGCGAGAGGTCTTGTGTCGCTACACGTCACCTCGCCCGGGACGGTATGGAGCGAGACGCTAGGCCATAGGGGCGTTCACTCCATGCCGCCCTCTCACGTTAGACTATCAGAAAGTTCCGTCCGGATCGGATCGGCTCCGGTGCCCTGGTGTAGCCATCCGCAGGAACTTGAACGTTCAATACCTTGTGCACAGGTTGTCCGCGACATGCAGTGGTTGGGTCAGTCAATTATCACGAGATACACGGGAACAAGAGTGCACTGGAATTGAGGACGCAAATGCACTTTGAACACGAGAACACGAGATACTTGAATCTTGATTCTGTACAGTGATTGACTTGTCTTGATGCATTCCCCTGGTTCAGGGCTGCCTGATGACCCAACGGTCTTAGATACTTGCAGGTTCAATCACGCACGGGACGACTACTTAGTAGTCTCCCAGGGTTTGGATGAAAACAAGGCAAACATTAAGCAGACAAGCATGCGTTTCTAAGGAACATAAACAGGCACGTTGCTCGGACCCGAAGGTAAGCCGAGAGATGAAACCGTTAAGGGACTTAGCATGCGAGGGTCTGAATATAAGCGGTATTTCATTTTCCATTTTCTAGCAAGCAGTACAAGTTGGGATTATTCTCTTAGCTAGGTGCGTTGGATTTATTAGCATGCAGGGGGTGAATCACCTAGCGACTAGCATATATGATTCCAGGTTTTATGTGTGCTGGCTAAGCAAAGACAAGTTCACCGTAGCCACCCACCTTAGCGATGATTCGCCTCGGTAGAGCGATACGTCTGAGCGAGCCTCTGAAAGTCCAAGCCGGATCCTGTAGGGACAAGTCTGGATATCCTTTGCTTCTTGTTTGAGGCAAAGCGGGTCGGGACAGCTGCACGATTGCCGTTTGAGACGGCAGTCCGCTTGAGCGGAACAGGGTGTTACATCCTACCCAACTTAGAAAAAGTCTCGTCCTCGAGACTTACTAAGGACAAGCAGTAATCTAGGGTTGAGGCAATCCTAGACAAGTCGTTTATACTTGTTCATTTGGATATTCACTTGCACAAGCTTCGAAATCAGCATACCGCTTAGACTGGATCGTGCGCACCTTCGACATGCATTTCTAGTGTGAACACGTCAACCAGCTTAGTGATAGCGAAGTCTCAGCACTCGAGTTTTACCTTTTTCTTAAGTCTTGGATAGTGCACTAGTTCAAGGCGTCCCTCGAATAGATTCATTCAACCAAACTTAGGGTTAGTGAAAATTGGACAAGCTACTAGCGATACTCTCAAGTGGTTCGCACAGGTTGGCTCAAAGGCCACTCGCAGCATACAACCAGACAGGCAATCATATCATTCAAAACGCATTTTGAAAGTATTTTAGACTTATTGTTGGAACATCCCATCGAGGCATTGAGAGAGAGCGTGCACATAACCCACAAACGAGCTTTCGAAACAGAGATATCGAATTGAAGTCCAAAGGCGTAGAAGCCAAGCTCTGATACCAACATGTCACGCCCCGATCTCCCGCAGGCTATTTCGGCCGTTCCCGCTAGGCGGGAATCACCCTCGCCAGCGCTCCCGCGGAACGATCGCTTGACCCATCCGGGCATGATGCCGCACGAGCGTGAGCCACGCCCGTGCAAGGCCGTGATTCATTGGCTGGCGATAAGAGTTCTAAGCCACAGAGTCGCACAGATTGTCCGAGTGCAGCGGAGTCATGAACGCATAGCGATTCGATAACAAGTTCTCTGAGTTGACAAATATAGCGGAAGCATTGAAACAAGTAAAGTAATCTCTTTATTGATATGAACAAGTGTTACAGGCGGCGTGTAGCCGAGATTACAAGTCGCTCGAGCCTCTCTCTCTGAAACAGTAAAAGCGTGCCAAGTGGCTACAACTGTAGAATGATTTGTACAGGCGATGGTCAGATGATGTTCACAACTTATGTCTTGTATATGTGCTTCAGTCCCGGACGCACCGTTGCAAGGCTTCAGAGGGAACTCCTGGCCTTAGCACGCACGAAGGAGGCGTCCGCACCGCGCGAGGTTCTCCCGCACCCTGCATATCAAACTGGTGGATTATCAGTACATTGAATGCACTGGTGGGGAAGCTACTCGCCCGCTCGACAAATCCAAACACGTAATACAGGTTTCGTGCACAACTATTAAGTTGTCTTTTTAGTTACCTTAGGATCAGTTTCATGCAAACATTGAATAGCTTAACGTGTCGGGCAGTGCGCCGTACGATGTTTGAGGAAACACGGCGAGACTTACCATTTGTCCTTCCCTGTCCAAGGCAAACATTATTGATTTAAGCACGGGCAAGTATAAAACATTCAGGAGGCATACTTGATGAAAACCAAACCAATAGCATATGCAACAAGAGAGTCGTTATGTCTTGATCGTTCAGGTGTTTAGTTGTTTCTTGACACGATGCAATGACTCGTACGCGGATAGCCGCTAAGCGAGGATGACTTATCTATATGAACAGTTGTCGCTGGCGAAGCCATAAAGGACCGTTTATAGTCTTTGGGCGGTTGGGTGCGAGAGGTCTTGTGTCGCTACACGTCACCTCGCCCGGGACGGTATGGAGCGAGACGCTAGGCCATAGGGGCGTTCACTCCATGCCGCCCTCTCACGTTAGACTATCAGAAAGTTTCGTCCGGATCGGATCGGCTCCGGTGCCCCGGTGTAGCCGTCCGCAGGAACTTGAACGTTCAATACCTTGTGCACAGGTTGTCCGCGACATGCAGTGGTTGGGTCAGTCAATTATCATGAGATACACGGGAACAAGAGTGCACTGGAATTGAGGACGCAAATGCACTTTGAACACGAGAACACGAGATACTTGAATCTTGATTCTGTACAGTGATTGACTTGTCTTGATGCATTCCCCTGGTTCGGGGCTGCCTGATGACCCAACGGTCTTAGATACTTGCAGGTTCAATCACGCACGGGACGACTACTTAGTAGTCTCCCGGGGTTTGGATGAAAACAAGGCAAACATTAAGCAGACAAGCATGCGTTTCTAAGGAACATAAACAGGCACGTTGCTCGGACCCGAAGGTAAGCCGAGAGATGAAACCGTTAAGGGACTTAGCATGTGAGGGTCTGAATATAAGCGGTATTTCATTTTCTATTTTCTAGCAAGCAGTACAAGTTGGGATTATTCTCTTAGCTAGGTGCGTTGGATTTATTAGCATGCAGGGGGTGAATCACCTAGCGACTAGCATATATGATTCCAGGTTTTATGTGTGCTGGCTAAGCAAAGACAAGTTCACCGTAGCCACCCACCTTAGCGATGATTCACCTCGGTAGAGCGATACGTCTGAGCGAGCCTCTGAAAGTCCAAGCCGGATCCTGTAGGGACAAGTCTGGATATCCTTTGCTTCTTGTTTGAGGCAAAGCGGGTCGGGACAGCTGCACGATTGCCGTTTGAGACGGCAGTCCGCTTGAGCGGAACAGGGTGTTACAGTCTCCTGGACTGATGTAAGCCCGCACACGAGGGAGACTTGTAGGGAGATCCAAATACCTGAATGAGTCTTGCTACAGGAGTATGATTCTTTACTTGACATGATGCAGTCTCCTGAATCAGGAACTGCCTTGGCGACCTAACGGTCCCGGATACTTGCAGGGTTATTCAGGCACGGAACGACTACGTAGTAGTCTCCCGAGGTTTGGATGAAAATACGGTAACATTCAAGCAGACAAGCATGCGTTTCTAAGGAACATAAGAAGGCACGTTGCTCGGACCCGAAGGTAAGCCGAGAGTTAAAACCGTTAAGGGAATTAGCATGCGAGGGTCTGAATATAAGCAGTATTTCATTTCCATGTTCTAGCAAGCAATATGAGTTGGGATTATTCCCTTAGCTAGGTGCATTGGATTTATTAGCATTACAGGGGGTGATTCACCTAGCGACTAGCATGAATATTCCAGATTTTATGTGTGCTGGCTAAGCAAAGACAAGTTCACCGTAGCCACCCACCTTAGCGATGATTCGCCTCGGTAGAGCGATACGTCTGAGCGAGCCTCTGAAAGTCCAAGCCGGATTCCTATAGGGACAAGTCTGGATATCTTTTGCTTCTTGATCGAGGCAAAGCAGGTCGGGACAGCTGCACGATTGCCGTTTGAGACGGCAGTCCGCTTGAGCGGAACGGGGTGTTACATCCTACCCAACTTAGGAAAAGTCTCGTCCTCGAGACTTACTAAGGACAAGCAGTAATCTAGGGTTGAGGCAATCCTAGACAAGTCGTTTGTACTTGTTCATTTGGATCTTCACTTGCACAAGCTTCGATCTTAGCACATCGCTTAGACTGGATCGTGCGCACCTTCGACATGCATTTCTAGTATGAACACGTCAACCAGCTTAGTGATAGCGAAGTCTCAGCACTCGAGTTTCACCTTTTCTTAAGTCTTGGATGGTGCACTAGTTCAAGGCGTCCCTCGAATAGATGCATTCAACCAAACTTAGGGTTAGTAAAAATCGGACAAGCTACTAGCGATACTCTCAAGGGTTCGCACAGGTTGGCTCAAAGGCCACTCGCAGTATACAACCAGACAAGCAAGCATATCATTCAAAACGTATTTTGAAAGTATTTAGACTTATTGTTGGAACATCCCATCGAGGCATTGAGAGAGAGCGCGCACATAACCCACGAACGAGCTTTCGAAACAGAGATATCGAATCGAAGTCCAAAGGCGTAGAAGCCAGGCTCTGATACCAACATGTCACGCCCCGATCTCCCGCAGGCAATCGGCCGTTCCCGCTAGGCGGGAATCACCCTCGCCAGCGCTCCCGCGGAACTATCGCTTAACCCATCCGGGCGTGATGCCGCACGAGCGTGAGCCACGCCCGTGCAAGGCCATGGTTCATTGGCTGGCGACAAGAGTTCTAAGCCACAGAGTTGCACAGATTGTCCGAGTGCAGCGGAGTTTAGGAACGCATAGCGATTCGATAACAGGTTCACTGAGTCGACAATATAGTGGAAGCATCGAAACAAGTAAAGTAATCTCTTTATTGATATGAAATATGTATTACAGGCGGCGTATAGCCGAGATTACAAGTCGCTCAAGCCTCTCTCTCTGAAACAGTAAAAGCGTGCCAAGTGGCTACAACTGTGGAATGAATGTACAGGCGATGGTCAGGCGATGTTCACAACTTATGTCTTGTATATGTGCTTCAGTCCCGGACGCACCGTTGCAAGGCTTCAGAGGAAACTCCTGGCCTTAGCACGCACGAAGGAGGCATCCGCACCGAACGAGGTTCTCCCGCACCCTACATACAAACTGGTGGATTATCAGTACATTGAATGCACTGGTGGGGAAGCTACTCGCCCGCTCGACAAATCCAAACACGTAACACAGGTTCCGTGCACAACTATTAAGTTGTCTTTCTAGTTGCCTTAGGATCAGTTTTATGCAAATGTTGAATAGCCTAACGTGTCGGGCAGTGCGCCGTGCGATGTTTGAGGAAACACGGCGAGACTTACCAACTTACCATTTCTCCTTCCCTGTCCAAGGCAAACATAATTAATTCAAGCACGGGCAAACATAAACATTCAGGAGGCATAGCATATGCAAACATGAGTAAGGTTAGATTGTTCAAGTTTAAACACACGAGGTGGACAGAGTCATGGATAAGGATAACATGCAACGCGAGCACACGATGAACACACGATGCGCTGCAAGTTATCCCATCCGAACACGATGACTAAGCCACAAGTTATTTGCACACGATGATCACTGGCTTGATGCCATAATGGACTAGTCATGGACATGGATAGCATGCAACAAGAGCTCATATTGGATACACGATAACACACGATGCATTGTAAGCTATCCAGTCCGCACACGATGACTACACACGAAGTCTGCCCGGATCGGATCGGTGCCAGTGCCCCAGCACCGTCCGCAGAACTTATATCCTTGTGCACAAGTTGTCCATGATCGAACACGATTATTAAGTTCACGTTTTATGCAGTTAAGGCAACACGAGCACACGACAAGCAGTATTGCATGATTCATTTAGCTATTGGATATGCACAGTCTCCTAGGCTGATGTAAGCCCGCACACGAGGGAGACTTACAGGGAGATCCAAATACCTGAATGAGTCTTGCTACAGGAGTATGATTCTTTACTTGACATGATGCAGTCTCCTGAATCAGGAACTGCCTTGGCGACCTAACGGTCCCGGATACTTGTAGGGTTATTCAGGCACGGAACGACTACGTAGTAGTCTTCCGAGGTTTGGATGAAAACACGGTAACATTCAAGCAGACAAGCATGCGTTTCTAAGGAACATAAGCAGGCACGTTGCTCGGACCCGAAGGTAAGCCGAGAGTTGAAACCGTTAAGGGAATTAGCATGCGAGGGTCTGAATATAAGCAGTATTTCATTTCCATGTTCTAGCAAGCAATATGAGTTGGGATTATTCCTTTAGCTAGGTGCGTTGGATTTATTAGCATTGCAGGGGGTGATTCACCTAGCGACTAGCATGAATATTCCAGATTTTATGTGTGCTGGCTAAGCAAAGACAAGTTCACCGTAGCCACCCACCTTAGCGATGATTCGCCTCGGTAGAGCGATACGTCTGAGCGAGCCTCTGAAAGTCCAAGCCGGATTCCTGTAGGGACAAGTCTGGATATCCTTTGCTTCTTGATCGAGGCAAAGCAGGTCGGGACAGCTGCACGATTGCCGTTTGAGACGGCAGTCCGCTTGAGCGAAACGGGGTGTTACACAGTGGGCCGAGCCCGTTAAGAACCCAGCCCAGCCCAGCCCAACCCTCACACCCCTAGCGGGTCGGGCGGGTCCGCCCAGTCCGGATCCGCGCCCGACCCGAACCGCTTCTTCATCCCCTTCCCCCCACGTCGCCTGTGCCCGCGTCCCACGCTCCGCCGCCGAAAAACGCGCCGCCACGACCGCGCCACCCCTCCGCGAGAGCCCCCACGACCTCCCCCCATCCCCGCCTAGCCCGGCCACGACCCCCCCGTGGATCCCCTATAAAAACCCTACCCCTCCGGCCTTTCTCCCCCAAACTCCACCCTAACGTCGGAACCCTAGCCACTGCCCTCCACCTCCCAACCGCCGAGAGCCGGCCATCCCCCTCCAGAACCACCCTCTTGCTCCTCCCCTCTGCAGAAACCCCCTCGGCGCCGCCCTAGTCGTCGACCAACCCCCACGTCTCCCTCTCCAAAGCTCCCCGCCGGCCATCCCGAGCTCCCCGACCCCCTGCCAGCTCTGCCCTAGGCCGGCGCCACCTCGCCGACGGTCGACCAGTCTCCAGCGTGTCCTCCAGCAGCACCCAGGCCGGACACAGGCACACCCGGACGCGGACACGCAGTGGACACAGCTCAGACACAGGACTCGGACACGACAGTGTCGTGTCGGACACGAAGTAAACCCTAATTTTCCTACTCTGTTCAGGTACTCCTAATTTCCTCCTCGTAGCTCAGAATTCGATTTTGTAAATTTCTACGCAAAGCCTGTATGACCCTCTCGGTGCCCAGACAAACCGCTCGGGGCATCGCGTCCTGTGGTGATCGCACACCGCGATCCAAAAACAAGAAAAACCAGACCCTGTTTCACCCCGGAACCGAGTGCGCCCCGCCAAACGGGACGACTTGGTCGCGTGCGGTCTTCACAGATACGTGTGCCTCGTCGATACGGACGTATGGGACTTCTCGGAAACTGATTCGGGTGTGCGTGCACACCGGAATCAACGCGTATCCGCGGACATCGCCCCGTATCCGTCTTTTCTGCAATTCATCCTAATTTCGTGCACACACGTCAGATCGAGACAAAACTTGTGCCATCGGACTCGTAGCGATACGCTGGTCCTGTGGGTCAAGTTTGGGCCAATTCTGAGAACGTTGACGAAATCGCGTGTCATGGGCCCCATAGGTCCCGCTCGACGGGCGATTTCGTGATCGGCTCATCGGAATTTAAATCTGGAAATTCCGTTGGGTTCGTATCAGCGTTCTTGACCTGTTGACACTAAGTTTGGTGAATTTGGAGACCGTTGACCCTGACACGTTTTTCGGTGCAAAGCGGGCCCACCGGCGGACCCCGTTTTGGGCCGAAATTGTCGTTTTTGCCCTTGTCTCCAAATTGGACCCAAGGACAGGCATTCCTAGCTGTTTGACACCTTCTGAGCGTGATGGTACTATTTATTTCAGCTTTCGGAGACATCTTTGGAAATTTCCGAAATCAGGACCTAAGTGGAATTCAAACACCAGGCAAGTGCACCTTGCCAAACTTGCAGTCATTATTTTCATATTTTCTGTAAAAATACTCTGCTGGATTTCTTGTGCAAATTCATATAAACTAATTTAAAACTGCTTAACCTAGGGAACGTATGACGTACCTAGTGTCCGATCATAGTCGGGTGCCGACACCGTACGCGGTGTTGGGTTCGTCATTTATAGATGGATTTACGATCCCCTTACTTTGTACTTGACCTATCAAGTACCCTACAACCCAGGACACTTGACACTATCATGGACAGAATCCTCCTGAGATATTCGTGGTGATTCTGTATAGGATACAGGACTTGATAGAGACATTTATTTATAGACAGTATGACTTGTTGCATTAGTTATAATCCCGCTGACATGGACATGAGACGTTATGGTCATGGCTTGCGTGATTACATTGGGTGGGGAGAGACACACAGGCTACAGGCTGTTATATATATATATCTACTATTATTGTGAGGTTGTAGACTCTCCAGCAGAGCTAGACCCTTTACGTGTTATTACTGCTACCGGCTCCCCGACACAGAGCTTGTAGCGGTCTCAGCCTGAGTACTAGTGTTGCTCTCATTTGCATATCACATAGATGGTTACATAGTTTACCCTGCTGTTCATTTAATTTAAATTGTACTGCTTTTATTTGGCTTGTTTTATTTTGTGCCTTGCTATGTCCACTGAGGACCTGGAATGGATTATGTCCCCAGGGTTAGCTGAGGAGCAGTATCCCGAGGTATACGGGACCGGAGCTGAAGCTATTGCTGGAGCTGAACCGAACACTGAAGACGAGGTGACTGCCGAGGACTTCTCCTGAGTGCCTGTCCCAGCACTCATTTATTTATTTCATGTTTATATCTTTGTTCCTGGCCTATAGAGCCAGCTTATTCAGACTATAGTCGGATTGTTTCTCCGACTGACTTGCTGTGATGATGTTGCTACTTATTTCCATTTGATTATGCAGTTTATTTTCTTATCTTTATGGATGAGATTAGTGTGGCTTGTTGAAGTAGACCTTATTTACAGCTTAAGTACGCCCTGATGGTTCCATTAAATTGGGTTATCCATCAGTGCGTGCTGCTGGCCATTGCCGCGCATCTCCAGTCCCTCGGCATTTTGGGACTGGGGCGTGACAGAAAGGATCATCGCATTTCGTCCGTGGCAATAAGATGCCGAAGATCTAAGCATACTCTGACGGACAGCCACAAGCCCAATTATATAGTGCACATCCCGGTCGGATCGGGAAGCGAGGACGAATCGGTTCCGTAAAGGATCCAGCGAGGACGATTGACCCTTTCGGGATCGGGGCGTGACACGTGTCACCTCGTGTAGCCCTCCCTTCTTGTCAAAATTTTGACAGTTCTACCAATTGGAAGGACTGTCAAAATTTTGACAGTCATAACCAGTTTGTTATTTGTTAATAATTAATTATATAGATAATAAATAATCAGTTTGTTATTTGTTAAATTGTGATATCTATTTTAATTATGATTTCTCATAAATATATGTTTTAAATTTTGAATATGTGTTTAGTTAGATAATAACAAATTACTATAGATAATAATTATATTTTCAAAATTATATTAGTATACATAATAATAAATTAATATAGATAATAATCAAATGGTTGCTATTGATAATAGATGTGGTATCTAATATTTGAAATAATATTTTAGTTAATTTTAAATTGTCATTAGAAAAATATATTGGTTAATTATTTATAAAACCAACACATACAAAAATCGAACCCAACTATCAAAAAAACCAACACAAAAAAACCAACCCAAAAAAATATTAAAAAAAAAAAAAAAAAAAATCATTGTCAGATTTTCGCCAACTTGGTTGGCTAAAATTTGGCAAACCCAATTTTTTGCCAATCCAGTTGGCGAAAATTTGACAAATATAAGAAAAAATATTATTTTATATTTTCGCCATCAGAGAGGCGAAATATTTCGGGATTTCAAATTTTTTACAAATTATTTTGTTTTATTTAATTTGTTTAAAAATATTTTCTGTACAACAAATTTTCTGGAAAAAAAACTTTGAAAAACTTTAACATTGTCGATATGCAAAACGGAGTTCACTGATAAAATTATCATTTGAAAACAAGGTTGTAGACAAAAAAATTTGTTAATTGTAGCCGAGGTAAAGTACAAATTTTTTTCCCTTAGATTTACGTTTTTTTTGTATTTAAAGATCTCTGGTTTTAAAAAACCCTCGCATTTTTATTTTGGCTCAGTTTGCACATAATTTGAAATCTACCGTTAACAGACGTTAAAATACGTCTGAAAAGACAATTTTACCCCTCCCCATTCTTTCTCCCCTCCTCCCCCCCCCCCCCTCTCTCTCTCCGGTGGGTGGGTGGCGGGGGAAGGGGGCGGGTGGCCACGCGGGGAGGAGGGAGGGGACGGGGAGGAGGAGGATGGCTGCACGGGAAGGAGGAGGGGAGGTTGCCACCACCGCGGCGGGTGGGGGTGAGGGAGGGGAGAGAGATGAATAGAAAAGATGGAAAGGATATTTTGGATTTTTTTTATTTTTAAAACAACCACTAATGATCAAATCGAACAATTTGTAAACCGTAGGGGATATTTTGATCGAGTCATATATTGCGGGAGGATTTAATTGCTATATTTGTTTATCGAATTTTATTTTGCTAATGAGACAAATTGAAGGAGGAATATTTTATACTTTATCCATTGTTACTAGTAGCAAAATGATTAAAATTGGTCAAAGACAAACTAGTCAAAAAACATTAAAAGGACAATAAGTCAAAAAAAAAAAATCAATATTGTCGATTTGTGAAATGGAGTTCAAGGATGAAATCGTTGTTCGAAAACAAGTCCATAAAAATAAATATATGATTATTAAAGCAGATAGGAAACGATTTAAATTGGTCAACGTAAAAACGATCAAATATTGTCGATTTGTAAAACGAGGTTCACTAGTGAAATCTTCGTTCGAAAACAAGTTCGTAGGCACAAAAAATTGTTGATGGGAGCTTGTTGACGGGAGCTAGTAGCAAAATGACCAAAATTGGAGAAAAGCATAAAAGGGAGAACAGTCAAAATATTCAACATTGCCGGTTTGCAAAACGAACTTCACTGGTGAAATCATCGTTCGAAAAAATGTATGTACATACAAAAGAAAATTTGATTTGTCATGGTAGTAAAATGAAAAAATTAGGTCGAACTCAAACCGATCAAAAAGCATTAAAATGGCAAAAAATGAAAAATTCAACATTGTCTGTATGCAAAACGGAGTTAATGGGTTGAATCATCATTCAAAAACAAGTCGGTAGACACAAAAATTTATTCAGTGTAACTGGTTGTAAAATGACTAAAATGGAATAAATTCAAACCAGTCAAAGAGAATTAAAAGGACAAAATAAAAATTCAGCGTTATCGGTTTACGAAACAGTTCACAGGTTGAATCGTTGTTCAAAAACAAGTCTGTACACATAAAAATTCATTAAATGAAGCTGATAGTAAAATGACTAAAATTTGTTAAAGTCAAATCAGTAAAAAAAAATGAATTAAAAGGACAAAAAGGTCAAAAAAGAGAGTCAACATTGATGGTTTACTAAATGGACTTTATGGATGAATTGTTATTCTGAAAATAATTCTATAGACACAAAATGTGTTGATTGGATATGGTAACAAAATGACTAAAATTGGTAACTCAAACCAGTCAAACAATAGTACAAGTGCAAAATAAGCAAAAAATTGACGATGTCACAAAAAAAAAAAGAGGAGGAAACGGGTGAATTTGATGGTCTAATAAGAGTTCATAGATTCAAAAAATTTGTTTACCAGAACTGCGACCAAAATGAGTAAATTGGTCAAAGTCGGCCAACAATAATTAAAGGACATAAAAGACAAAAAAATTCAACATTGTCGGTTTACGAAACATAGTTCAAAACATCGTCAATCGAAAACAAGTTCGTCGACTGGTTGGAGTCAAATTAGTCAAATAATAGTATATGGGCAAAATGAACCAAAAATTTAACTGAGTCAAATCACCAACTTGTGAAATCATCATTCCAAAACTTCGACAATCTAATATTAGTTTGTAGACTAATTTGTGTTTACTGGAACCGGTGGTGAAATGGCTAAAATTGGTCAAAGTTAAACTAGTGAAAAAGAATTATAAGTGCAAAAAGGTTTTCGAATGACGATTTCACAAGTGACTCCGTTTGAATTATTTGACATTTTTATTCCATTAATGTTTTTTACCAGTTAGATTTTGATCAATTTTATTTATTATGTTATCAGCTCAAATCAACAAATTTTTGTGCCTATAGACTTGTTTTTGAATGATGATTTTAGTCGTGAATCCATTTTGCATACCGACGATTTTTTTTTATCCTTTTAATACTTTTTGATCGATTGACTTTGACCAACTTTTATTCATTTGCTACCGGTTTCAATCAACATATTTTTGTGTTTACAATTTCATCCCTGATCTCCTGAAGTTTTTTGACTTTTTTGTCCTTATAATACTTTTTGATCGGTTTGACTTTGATCAATTTTAGTCATTTTGCTGCCATCTTAAATCAACATAATTTTGTGCCTACGAATAGTTAATTTCACTCATAAACTACGTTTTCCAAACTCGCAACATTAATTTTCTTTCGACTTTTTAACCCTTTTATTACTTTTGACCAGTTTGATTTTGACCAATATTAGTCATTTTTCAACCAGCACTAATCAACATTTTTTTGTGTCTACTATTTTCTAACTACGATTTCACGCGTTAATTTCGTTTCACAAAATGACAACATTGATTTTTTTTTTCTTTTTGACGTTTTGTCCTTTTAATGCTTTTTTATAGGTTTGACTTTGGACCAATTTTAATCAACACATTTTTGTGTCAAAGGACTTGATTTGAGCAACGATTTCACTTGTGATATCAGTTTCACAAACTAACAAAATTGATTTTTTAAAAAAAACTTTTTTCCCTTTTAATATTAATTTTAGTCATTTTGCTATCAGCTCCAACCAACAAAAATTTTATGCCTAAGAAATTATTTTCGAACAATGATTTAATCCATGAACTCTGTATCATAAACGGACCACGTTAATTTTTTGACTTTTTTGCCCTTGTAATGCTTTTTGACATGTTTGACTTTGATCAACTTTAGTCGTTTTGCCACATGTTTCAATTAATACATTTTTATGTCTATAGATGTCATAACCATATTATATAAATACGATATTGATATAATAATTCTTGTTTATTTTAAATATTTAATAATAATAATAATAATAATCTCCAACAAATTATTTGGATTTAATTTTTTTATAATGCATAAATAATTACATGAAGTGTTATTTTATATTTTCATTTAAAACTTTAGACAATTTTTGCAATTTTGAATTTAACTTGGACACATCATGCCCTATGTGTCACCATGCATGATGTTTGTGTTTGAGTGGGTGGGGTTCCCAACCTATGTGGATAATACCCCGGAGTGCGACGAGCGTCGTCCGTGTGTCGAAAAAGTTCGGAAAGTGCATCGAGCGCCGTGTATTGGAACATTTATGGTAAGCAAATATTATATGGGTTTATCTTTGACTTTAATTATATATTTATGATTGGATCTTTCATTTATTAACTTTCCATATAATTGGATTTCCAATTTATGGCAAGTTGTGAGACTCTGTCTCACTGTATCTATATTGGTATATGGATACGTATTTTGTACTGCATGTTTTGTTTTCCTGGATTTTGTGGGATTTTAAAACTTGAAAAATTGAAACTTTACTTGCTGACCGGTATACCGACGGTATACTTTAGCATACCGACGGTATACTGCCCGGCAGATATTTGTTTTACTTTTTCAAGATTTCTCTATAAATAGTACTTTATTTCATTTTATTTATCTTTTCTCTTTCTCTCTCTTCTCTTCATCCTTTTCTCTCGAGCTTGGACTTGGTCTTGAGACCTGGAGAGTGATTTTTGAACCCCTTCCTGGTGGTGGAGTTGAAGAGTTAGGCTGGGAGCTCACAGTAGGCAAGTACATCTTGCTGAATCTAAGATCTTCTTTTGCTTCTGTCATTTTCCTTCTTGGAGTTTTGGTTGTTGCTTTTTAGCTTAGACTTATTTTACTATACATGTTCTCCTAGTGATTTCTAGTGTTTTGACCCGTTTCGGTTTTGATTTCTAGTAGAATCTGGCCCCGTCCCTTTTTGGTAACTCGGTAACGGAGACGGTACCGGAGTTGTGACCGTGAGATCTAGTCCATATTGTGATATGTGACTTACCACTAGACTTGACTCCTTGTTAGACTTGGTTTTGGTGATTCTCGGGGTTTGTCACGCCCCAGTCCCAAAATACATAGGACCAGGAATACGCGACACGCCAGCTATGCATTCGACCAGACTCTGGTCCGACTCGAATACGTATAAGCTGTATAATAAAGTGCACTATCTAAAAATCCCGTAAATATAAACATCTATGTCTCAATCCACAATGAACAAAAATATACAAGAAAGAGCTGCATGTGCTAAAGTCGGCCGCCCAATAACACACAAACTCGAATAGACTCGAGAAGAAATATGAGTCTATAAAAACTAGGCTATGACAACAGATGAATAATCAATATAAAATAACCATAATGCCGGTAGAAATGATGTGAGTACCTGGTATAATGCCCGCAAGACATGCAACTCCATCAGCAACTCCAAATGCTCTGTAATCGTCTATGCTGTAAAACTGGCAGGGGACCAGGTCCTCAGAGGGACGTAACAAGGTACAAAAATACAACATTCTAAAGTACAACAGAAAGTACAAGTGCAACGACGATGTAGTCAAGCATAATCACCTAAGTGAGACACAGATTGAAGACAATGTTCGACGCGTGGGCAGTCCAAAATAAAACCGTAGCTCCGAACACAGAGACACACGGGGCGTACCGTAGCTCCGAGCACAGAGTCACACGGGTGATACTACTACTCCGGATACAGGAACACTACATAATCTGGACATAAACGTATATAAGCGCGTGCAGAGGAGCCCAAACGTCTAGTAACTGTCTTCCCCTTCCCAAGCGGTCAACGATTGTGCACTGAACCTGAACCTCTATCTAGCAGTCTCTTCGCACAGAAGTAATGTAAACTCCCTCGACCAGATTTCAGCTTTTAATAATAAATTAGGATTATTTTTATCAAATTAGGATTTATTACAACTTTTTAAATTTATTTTGCTTACATATCCTATTGATTTGTGCACCTGTCCATCACATAAATATTTAGAGCATTACACTAACTATTATCCCCAAACAATGTTCACATACCTCTCCTAGACATGCTAGTCTATTTTTTTGAACTTTGTGCAACTCCCAAATACTTGTTTTTATGCCTCGTTTTAGTCGCACAAATATCGTTACAAACGTCCGTATTAATTATTAATTAATTTCCAGTATTGTACCCTTGTCTGTTCCAATAAGAAATTAGAGGCCCATAGGCACCTGTTTGCCCAAACAAAATTACGTTATTATTCTACTTTGAGTATACTACAATTAGTATATTTACACCACACTGAAATTCTGGCCCTACCTATTTTTTAAATAATTAATAAACACCGTGCGCATTAATTACTAATTAATTAATATGGTGACCCGCATCACCCAAAACCAGGCCCGACGCCCTTGACCGCCGCCTCCGCCGCCGCTGCAGCTGCTGTTGTTGTTGCTGCTGACTGCAACTGCTACTGCTGTAGCCGTTCCGGCCAGCTGCCCGCCGGACCGCAGCCCTCCTCCCGCCGGCGACGACGGCCAGTGGGTCCCCCACCTGTCAGGTATAAATACCCCCCCTACTATACATAAATACGTATATATATGTATATATATGTATATATCTATATATTTATGTATATTTATATATATATATATATATTTATATATATTATAAATATATAATTATATATATAATAGTTATTATATATTATTAATAATTAATTATTACAGTATATATACAGTATATATATAATATTATTATATATTTAAATATGTATATATATATGTATGTTTGTATTTATATATATATATATATATATATATATATATATATATATATATATGTATATATATGTATTATATATATAAATATATGTATATATATTATTTATTTATATAATATACAGTATATACTATATTATGTATATACTACTATATGTATACATATATAAGTATTTATATATATATATATATATATATACTATTAAATATATATACTATATTATATATACTATTAAATATATATATATATATATATATATATATATATATATATATATATATATATATATATATATATATATATATATATATATATATATATATATATATATATGTATATACTATATTATTTATATATTTATATACTGTTATATATATATAATAAATATATATATAATTATTTTATATATATGCATATATTATTACTATTATATATATATGTATATGTATTACTAAATATATATATTAGTATATGTATTATTATATACATATATAGCATATGTATTATTATATATAAATGTATATGCATATAATAATTATTATATATATATTTTATTTTATTGTGCATCATATATATATTACTTATATATGTATATATATCATGTATATATATATATATATATACCTTATATATAATTATATATATGTATTATATATACTAATACTATATAACTATGTACCTACACATATATTATGTATCTATATATATATATACCTTCTATAATATTTATACGCATATATATGTATTATGTATTATATACTTTATATATTTATATATATACTATATATATATATATATATATATATATATATATATATATATATATATATATATATATATTAGGTATCATGTATATATATATGTCCTTTATATTTATATATATGTAATATTTTTATATTCTTATATATATATTATGCATTATATATATATATACTATATATGTATAACTTATGTTATTATTTATATATATCATATATATACTTATGCCTTTAAATATATATATATATATATATATATATATATATATATATATATATATATATATATATATATATATATATATATATATATATATATATATAAATTATTATCATTTTGTATTATATATAAATAAGTATTATATGTATATATATATATAATAGGTATATAAACAAGAATATATGTATTTTATATATGTATATATCCTATACTTTAAAGGTACGCTTTATTGAATTATTAAATTCACGAACCCTGTACGTCTTGAACAGAGTACACCTACAACGCAGTCAGTGACCCCAGGTCACAGGACCCCTCAGGCACGACTGCAGGAACAGGTTTTTGGCACATCCAGCTTGAGGACGTAGGCAAGTATACCTTGCCAAGTTTACTGTTTAATTATAAATGTTGTTGTATGCTATTTCTCTTGAACTTCCATATGACTGTGAGTGTCCGAGATTGCCTCGGATACCGTCAACGGATACGTTGACAAGTAGTGTAACTGACTTAGAATTTAGCAGACTTACCTACAGCTGCGAGGGTATCCTAATATCCTCCTAGACCCTGACACTTGTACACGCAACACGGTTGCACATCATTTTGGAATACGAGTTTGCGTACTCGATTAGCTACCGGTGCGTGTGACGTGCATCACGGCTTAGCACGAACTCAGAAAAATTCAGGAAAGTTAGGACTTGGCATTTAGTTACGTGGTTTGCACGTTGTGGATTCGACTTGTATTACCGCATTGGGCGAGGAAGACAACTAGTAGGCGTATGGGACACCCAACTTCTTTATTGCAGATACCGCACTCTTCGGAGTGATACAGATGTTATATATACTTGCAGATACCACATCCCTTAGAGTGTTGGACGTTGTATATATTCAGATACCTCATTCTTCGAAATGACGGACGTTGCAGATACCACACTCTATAGGATGCTGGCCGTTATGCCTACGCCTACCCATACGTAGCAAGGTTGTCTTTACATTGCATTCATATAGATGGTTAACACACCCTGTATTTATTTATTTATTCAGTATTTACATACATGGCATGTTTTTATGTATCTTGTTATGTCCCACTGAGGACCTGGTTCCCTTCCAGATTTAGATGAGGCATACTACCCCACAGTGTACGGTCCCGGACAGGATACGAGGTATGCCACTGAAGAGGAGTTAGAAGAGCTGCCATCAGAGTCTGTCTGATCTTTAGTAGTAAGTGCACTGGAGCTGAACTCTTCTTCTGATCTTTGTCCACCCGGAGCAGAAGCCTCTTTCCCACTGATCTTCAGTGGTGTGTTCATCTGAAGACGGAGCCTCATTACCTAGCTAGACGATGCTCTAGTCTTACTATATTTCTGCACTTTATCTTTTGTAGTGGATTTGTTTCCACCAGTTATATCTGATTTATATTATGACATTTCAGACTTAGCATCTATATATTTCAGCACCTATTTCTTGATATTTTGTGGATGAGATTAGACTTTACCTGTATTAAACTTGTAGTATTTTAGGACAGCGTAGCACGTTCCTTTGGGTCCATTAAATTGGGTAATCCCTTAGTGACGTGTCAGCTGGCCAATGCCACGTGGCCTGGTTTTATATATTTTGGGACTGGGGTGTGACATGGTTTTAGTGGTGGCCCATGCAAGTCGATTTAATTGCTAATGGTATGATAACATGCCCAGCAAGCCTGCTATAGGATAGGAATACTAGGTCTCATCCACTCTGACTTTATCCTTGAATTTTGCATCATGCTTGATTATTATATTATTATTTCCTTCGTGCTTTTCTAATTATTCTATCTTCTTCAGAAATATGGACATACCCAGTGGATACGCAACTGATGGGGTTGACCAAGCAACAGACCCCTCGCTAGATGTCCAAAGAACCCCAACTACCCCGAGAGACCTTTCCCCAAGAAGGACACTGGTCTATCCGACGACCCCGTACCTTCATCAGAATCCTACCCAGGAGACAACACCAGCCCAGGAAGGAGGGCAAACCTCCCAGGCACCGACACCGCAGGCGGAGACACCTTTGCCTCCACCTCCAGCCCTTTCTGCCCTGATGCCACAACTTGAGGGACAACCTCAGATGTTCCAATTCTTTCAAGCCATGTTGCAGGCACAGTGGCAACAGACTGAAACCCTGAGGCAGAGCTTGATGACGGCTCTGGAGAGGACAACTGCCCCGGCACCAGCACCTGTCCAACCAACGAGCACTGTCCGAGGCTTTCGCCAGATGGTCCCGAGAACCTTTTCAGGCAACAAAACTCCGGAGGAGATCTCAGACTGGATCTCCAACACGGAAATACTGCTGGAAGGTTCACAGCTTCAACCAGACTTATGGATGACCGCCGTGAGGGCCCAACTCTTAGGCAACGCCCATCACTGGTGGGATTCCATCGAACGCACCATCGACAAGACCCAGACTTGGGAACAATTCCTGGAGTACTTCAATGCAAAGTACTTCCCAGCCACGGTCAAAAATATCCTGTACTCCCAGTTCCTGCACCTGGAATAAGAGAATATGACCGTCGACGCCTATGAAGCAGAATTCAGTCGACTGAGTCGATTCGGTGCCATCCTGATACCAAACGAGCTAGAGAAGGCCACAAGGTTCCATCACGGCCTTGCCTTCGAGCTCCAAAGGTATACTACGATGCAGTCAAGGATCTCCTACGAGGAGGTTCTTTCAGAGGAGAGGATACAAGAAGCCATTGGCCGAGGAGCAAGATGCTCTAACCCAACCATACCGGCCAGAAATCAGCCCAGAGCAGGAGGACCAATCCGTCATCTGGGAAACCAGACACAGCACAAGACGGGGCCATATCAAAACAAGGAGCTTCCGACTTGTCACTATTGTGGCAAGAAGGGACATTATGTCAGAGAGTGCAGAAAGAAGAACGGGCTATGCATGATATGTGGAGCTAGCCAACATATGGCTAGAGACTGCCTACAACGCAGAGAGGCAGCACCCCAGAATGGGCAAAGACCAGCAGCACCAGCCCAGAGGATGCTACACTCAACTGGAGGTCAACATCCCCCAGCATCTGGAGGATATCAGAGGGGAGCACCCCTGGCCACACAGGAAGCCCAGTTCAACAAGGCCAGACAGCAGTCCGGAGGGCAAAGGCACGGGCAGGCCTTTGCTTTAGCTGTAGTTGCAGAGGAGCCGGAAGGTAAAACTATTACAGGTACCATTTTAGTTGCATCATTACCCGCAACCGCATTATTTGATACTGGCGCTACACTATCTTTCATATCTAGTAGTTTCGTAGCCATGCACAAACTAGCCACTTCCCCACTGCCTAAGTGCTGGAAGATTCTTACCGGAGGAGGTATCGTGCTGGTTACCAGCATTATTGAAACATGCTCGGTAGTCGTTTGTAGTAGAGAGCTGAGAGCGCGATTTTTGGTACTCCCAATGCCAAATTTCGACTTCGTCTTAGGCATGGACTGGTTAAGCCAGTACAATGCTATACTAGACTGCGGGAAGGGAAGCGTCATATTTAGACCCCCAGGTCACCCGTAGTTCGAATACATACGAGGTACCATCGACCAAGGAGTAGGCCAGACACCCAGAGCTTACATGGCAATGGAGACAGCTCCCCCAGAAATTGTTGCAGAGTTCGAAGATGTATTTCCGGAGGAATTGCCAGGCCTATCGCCTGACAGAGAAGTGGAGTTCACTATTGATTTGATACCCGGAGCTGCACCAGTATCCTCAAATGTGTACCGATTGGCGAAGAAGGAGCTTGACGAGCTGAAGCTACAGCTAGAAGAATTACAGATCAAGGGATTTGTTCGTCCTAGTGCATCACCCTGGGGAGCACCAGTGTTGTTTGTACCAAAGAAGGATGGAACATATCGTATGTGTATTGATTACAGAGCCCTAAATGCTTTGACAATAAAAAATAAGTACCCCTTGCCGCGGATTGATGATCTGTTCGACCAACTGACAGGAGCAGTGGTATTCTCAAAGATAGATTTGAGATCAGGCTATCATCAGGTAAAAGTACGGAGAGAAGACATTTCAAAGACAACATTCAGGACTCGTTATGGTTACTACGAGTTCCTGGTGATGCCTTTTGGACTGACAAATGCACCTGCCGTATTTATGAACCTGATGAACAGAGTCTTCCACCAATATCTGGACCAGTTCATGGTAGTCTTCATCGACGACATCTTGGTATATTCAAAGAGCCACGAGGAGCATGAAGAACACTTGAGACTAGTGTTAGAGACACTGAGGCGTGAAAGCCTCTATGCTAAACTGAGCAAGTACGAGTTTTTCCTTGATCATGTCGCTTTTCTTGGACACGTTATCACAGGAGAAGGCATATCGGTGGACCCAGCAAAGATCTCATCTGTAGAGACGTGGCCAACCCCTACCAACGTCTCAGAGGTGAGAAGCTTTCTAGGACTTGCCGGATATTATCGGAGGTTTGTAGAAAACTTTGCAAGGATCGTAGAGCCGATAACCCGACTGACCTGCAAGGAGCAGGAGTTCATCTGGTCTGAGGAATGTCAGATAGATTTCGATGAATTGAAAAGGCGCCTGAATACTGCCCCCATCTTGACCATACCATCTGGATCCGGAGGATTCGTAATATATAGCGATGCATCCGAAAAAGGATTAGGTTGTGTCTTAATGCAACATGGGAAGGTTGTAGCCTATGCCTCTAGACAGCTGAAGACCCATGAAAAGAATTATCCCACGCACGACCTGGAGCTTGTCGCAGTCATCTTTGCCCTGAAGCTATGGAGACATTATCTATACGGCGAACGAGTAGAGATATTCACTGATCACAAGAGCCTGAAATATGTCTACACCCAGAAGGACCTGAACCTGAGACAAAGACGCTGGCTCGAGGTGATGACAGACTTCGAGATCGACCTGCAGTACCATCCAGGAAAGGCTAATGTGGTAGCTGATGCTCTAAGCAGGAGACCCACGGCATTCTTTCTGATCACCCAACCAGATCTATTAAGAGATCTAGAAAAGTTGGGTATAGAGATCATTATGCCAGGAGTTGACGGCCAATTGTCAAATTATCAGTTGCAATCAACATTGGTCGAGAGAATCAAGGATGCTCTGCCAACAGATGCAAGATTCCAGAGGCTTCGACAAAGAACAGAGGCTGGAATCCAGACAGGATGTCACATACACGAAGATGGGACTTTAAGATGTGAAGAACGTCTTTATGTTCCAAATGGAGAACTTCGTGAAGAGCTGATGTCAGAAGCTCACAGCTCAACATACTCTATCCATCCAGGGGGCACAAAGATGTACAGAGATCTGCGACAATACTATTGGTGGCACGGAATGAAGAGAGAGATAGCTCGCTTTGTGGCAAAATGCCTGGTGTGTCAGCAAGTCAAGGCTGAACATCAGAGGTCCGCAGGTCTACTTCAACCCCTCCCAATACCTGAGTGGAAATAGGAACACATTACTATGGACTTCGTAATGGGCTTCCCAAGAAGTCTCAGTGGTCGTAATGCTGTATGGGTGATCGTAGACCGACTCACCAAGGCTACTTATTTCTTACCATTCAGAGTCGGGCAATCTACAGAAGTCTTGGCAGACATGTATATGAAGGAGATCGTACGTCTGCACGGAGTACCAGTCAGTATAGTGTCTGACAGAGATACGAGGTTTACATTTTACTTTTGGCGAAGTATGCAAGAGAGTCTTGGTACCCGCCTAAAGTTCAGTACCTCGTATCATCCGCAGACAGATGGCCAGTCCGAACGCACCATTCAGACACTGGAAGATATGATGAGAGCATGCATGCTTGATTTCAGTGGATCATGGGAAGATTATTTGCATCTGGTGGAATTTTCCTACAATAATAGCTATCAAGCGAGCATTCAAATGGCTCCCTTTGAAGCATTATATGGTAGGAAATGTCGTTCCCCAGTATGTTGGAGCGATGTAGGCGAAAGACAGATCCTAGGACCAGAATTGGTCGTTCGTACGGTGGAGAAGGTAAAGAAGATCCAATGGCACCTGCGAGCAGCGCAGGACAGACAAAAGCACTGGGCAAACGTACATCGACGACCTCTAGAGTTCCAAGTTGGAGAGCACGTATTTTTGAATATCTCACCTATCCGAGGAACTATCAGATTTGGAGGAAGAGGAAAACTAAGTCCGAGGTACATCGGACCATTCAATGTGTTGGAACGCATCGGAGAAGTTGCCTACAAGCTAGCCTTACCCCAGACATTGGAAGGAGTATATGACATCTTCCACGTATCTCAGCTGAGGAGGTACATTCCAGATCCAAGTCATATGCTGGACCACTCGGAGATCACTGTCGGCCCGAGTTTATCGTACCAGGAGGAGCCTGTAGAGATCCTAGACCGAAGCGAGAAGGTGTTGCGAGGCCAGACTATCCCTCTAGTTCGTATTGCATGGAGACATCATACACCAGGCGAGTCAACCTGGGAACGAGAAGAGGATATTCGACAATGTTTCCCCCATTTATTCGAAGGCCAGGGTATGTCCTAATATTTCAAATCAATCAATATTTTCTCTATATGTCTGTTTTAATTTCGAGGACGAAATGCTCTAAGGAGGGTAGATTGTAAACTCTCTCGACCAGATTTCAGCTTTTAATAATAAATTAAGATTATTTTTATCAAATTAGGATTTATTATAACTTTTTAAATTTATTTTGCTTACATATCCTAT